>JAAAKG020019031.1:0-20424 GCA_010014905.2 Druon quercuslanigerum
AAAAAATTATTTTTTGGCTTAAAAACTAATTTTTTGACTAAAAATTTAACCATTTGACTAAAATTTTTTTTAATATTTTATATTTATTCTATTGTTTTTGTAAAAATTATTGTATTTTATAAAAAAAAAATTTTTTTGGTTAATAATTAATTTTTTAACTTGAAAATGAACTTTTTGTTGAAACTTTATAATTTCAAGTTTATAATTAAACTATTTTGCAGAAAATGCGATTTAGAAATTCAACTATTTGTTTACAAATGCATGTATTTTTTCGATTTATTTTTTGGGTTAAATTTTTTAAAATAAAAATTCACCTTTTTTGTTAATAATTCATATTTATTCTATTGTTAAATAAAAATTTTATTGCTTAATTTTTTTGTTATAAATGAATTTTTAACTTACCTTTTTTGACTTTTTTATTGGTTAAAAATTAAACTATTTGATAAAAAATGTATGTAATTTGTTACAAAATTTGTAACATTACTAATATTTTAAAATGAAAATTAAACTAATTGAAAATAAGCTTTTTTTTTGAAACTTGTTATTTTCGGGTTGAATATTTAACTGTTTAAAAAAATTATAATTTACTATTTATTTCAGAATTTATGAACATTTTGGATGAATATTTTGTCTTTATTGACTGAAAAATATTTTTTGCTTAGAATTCAACTTTTTTTTGAAAACTAGTATTTTTTTATTAAATTCAATTGTTTTTGATTTAAAATAAAATTTTATATTTTTTTAAATATCAATTATTTATGGATCCCCTTGTTATTTATTTCTAACATGCTTTAAATCGATAAATATTACATTTTTAAAATGTCAAAAACATTCAAATTTCTGGATATTGATTGGTATTTTATTTTTTTATTTTCGAATATTTTGGTTATTTTTTTAATATAAAGCAACAGTATTCGAGGTAAGTACATTTTCTACAAGAGAAACAATTTAACTTTTCGTATTTAAAATACTAAAATAATAAATAATATCTTAAAAATTGTAAACAATTTTTTCCAATTTTCAGGATAATTAACATTGTTTAAGGCGATCTTAAATTATTTTAGAATTTTTTTTGTCGATATTTATTAAAATTTTTTTTTAAAAATTTATTCCACTTGAATGACTTTAAGATTTTTGTTTTAGAAGCCCAGTTTTAGAATTTTTTTGAATTTTAATATTATTATTAATTTTTTGTATTTCTGCAGAAAAAAATGTTTAGCTGATTAAATTATTTTAAAAATCGTTAAATAATTCTTACTAACAGAACTTTTATTAAGGTAAGTCCCATAATAAAAATTAAGAAAGAATTGTTAAAATAAAAGTTATTAATTTTTTCAAGTTTTGTAATTAAAATGTTATTTTTATATTTTTAATTTCTTGTCTGTTAGTCTGCAGAAAATGAAATCGAAATAAAGGATTTCCTAATACAAATTTTTTTTTAAATAAATATAAAAAGAGAGTTAGATTTTATATTAGGTGTTATGATTTTTTTATTTATTGAAAAATTCATTATTAATTAATATTTCTGAGAAAATTCAGATTAAATAATATATTGATAAGAGTTAACATTTAAAATGTTATTAAAATAATTTTGAAGTGACTTGTATTACAAAAAAGGTTTGAAATAACATAATTTTTTATTTTCAGATTATTTATTTATTTGGAAAATAATTTTCCCATTTTTCCTTATAAATAAATGTTTAAAAAATATTTGGCATCCGAGCTTAATTTTTTTGCTGAAAAAGAATTAAAAATAAATTATGGATTTAAATGCTTGTTTATTAAATTCTATTTTAAAATTATAAAAATATAAAATTTAATTCTTGTTTTTTAAATAATATTTGATTTTTTCTTGAATCTTCAATTGCTGAAAACTGAATTTTTAATTTAAATTAATTTCCAACGAAACTTGAAAATTAAAATTTCAAATATTAAATTTTAAATCTTCAATTTGTAATTGTTGAAAATTTCAACTCTAAAAAATTATAGAAATTTATTTTTATTCCATTTTTATCCGTTTAATTTTAACTGTTCTTCCATTTTAATTGTTTTAATTTCCAATTTTCTTAAATTTCAAACTGTTGATAATTTTTCAGTTAAAAATTCAACAGCATAAAATTAATTAAATTTGAAAATGAAAAATACTACTTTAAAAAATGGAAGAAAATTGAATGTTTAAGTTTAATTTATTTTCAAAGAAATTAAAAAATTAAATTATCAATCACTGAATTTTCAAATTGAATTAACTCAATGAAATTTAAAAAGTTAATTTTCAAATATAAATAACTTTTAACGAAACTTTAAAATTCAAAATTTTCTTCAATTTTTACTCTTGGAATTTTGAATTTTCTTCAATTTTCAAATGTTGAAAATTTAAGAAAATTTTACAACCGTTGAATTTTCAATATTCGACAATTTCCAATTATTAAAATGTCAACTGTGCAAAATAAAAAAAAATTGTAACTGGAAAATTCAACGATTGAAAATTGAAAAAAATTGAATTTTCAAGTTCAATTAATTTTCTACGAGATTTCAATTTTCAATCTTCTTAAACTTCCAACTATTAGAAATTTAAAACTTTTCAAAAATTTGTATGAAGAAAAAAAAATAAATTTGAAAATGGAAAATTCTCATTTTCAACCTTTGAATTTTCAATCGTCTTCATTAGATTATTGATACTTCAATTATTGTAAATTCAAGAAAATCGGATTTTCAACCGTTGAAATTTCAATTTTCTTCAATTTTTAAATGTTGAAAATTTAATTATTAAAAATTCAACCATAGGAAATTAAGGAAATTTGAAAATTTTATTATGAATCGTTTAATTTTTTAATGTTCTTCAATTTTTAACTGTTGAAAATTTAATTTTTAAAAAGTTCAACTGTAAAAAATTGGTAAAATTAAAAACTTGATCATTTTGGACAATTGAAAATTCTAGAAAAGTGCAAATTTTTGATTAAAATAGTTATTAAAAATGTTATATTGATATAATTTTACATAAGAATTTAATAAACACTTCAATTCATGAGAAAAGTTGGGTCAATTCGATTTTTTCAAAAACGTGTTTGAAAAAATAATTTTTAAACTTACAATAAAATTTTTTTGCAACTGAATAAAGTTTTAGTATCGCTTCTTACCAATTGTTGAAAAATGGTTCAATTTTAATGAATGATGGCTTGCTGAAAAAAAACATTCTCTACAATTCTGCTGTTTTCAATTTTCAAATAAAATTTTTTACAGCTGAAATCGTAAAAACAATTTTTTATAAAGAAAAAATTATTGATAAAAATAACTTTATAATAATATAATTCATTTATTCGTTAAATTGTAAAGTGTAGAATTCTAGAGAATAATTTCCCGACAAAATAAGTCACGAATTATTAAAATTCAACATTTTTTTCTTCAATTTTTAAAAAGAGAGGGTAAGATAAAATTCCATTGCAACATTATAAACATTTTTTGTAAGTTTCTATATTTTGATTAAAAAAATCATCTTTTTTTATATGGAATAGTGAAATAAATAAATAATTCCTCCCCCTCCACGTCCTCCTCTTCCGCTTCCTCCACATCCTCATTAAAATAAAACATCCTCTAAAAATAAATTAATGATTCCTCTTCCTCTGCATTCTCTTTCTCCTCCACATTCTCCTCTCCCTCCTCATCCTTATTTTCCTCCACATGCTCCTCCTCCAGATCCTTCTCAAAATAACATATCCTCCACAAATGAAATAATAATTCCCCCTCCTCTTCCTCCACATCCCCTTCTTCCACAACATCCTTCTCCTACGCTTTCTCCTCAAATGAAATATCCTCCACAAATAAAATAATAAACCATTTTCCTCTACATCTTCCTCCACTGCCCCCGCCACATCCTCAACATCTTCCTTCTCCATATCCTCTTCCATCATATCTTCCTCCATATAAAATATTCTCCAAAAATAAAATAATGATTCCCCCTCCTCTTTATCCACAAATTCCTTCTCCACATAAAACATCCTCGACAAATAAAATAATTCCTCCTCTTCCTCCACAGCTTCCTCCTCTACATCCTTCTCCACCACATACTCCTACACATAAAATATCTTCCTAAAATAATATAATGTTTATCCCTCCTCTTCCTCCACATCTTCCTTTTCCACCTCCTAATCCTCCAAACCTTTCTCCATCACATAAAATATCCTCAAATAAAATAATAATTCCTTCTCAGCCTCCTCTTTCTCCACATCCTCCTCTTCATTCATATCCTCGTTTTTCTCCACATCCTACTCCTCCTGTAAAACCTCTTCCTCCACCACATAAAATATCATCCACACATAAAATAATAATTCCTCCTGTTCCTCCACATTCTCCTTAAAATAAAATATCCTCTACTATTAAATTAATAATTCCTCTTCCTCTACATTCTCTTTCTCCTCCACATTCTCCTCTCCCTCCACATCCTTCTTTTTCTCCACATCCTCCGCGAGATCCTCCTGAAAATAAAATATCCTCCACTAATAAAATAGTAATTCCCTCTCCTCTTCCTCGAGATCCTTTTCCTACATATTCTCCTCAAAGTAAAATATCCTTCAAAATAAAATAATAAATCCTCTTCCTCCACATCCTCCTCCATTTCCTCCACATCCCCCGCCAAATCCTCCACATCTTCCTCCTTCATATACTCCTCTGCCAAATCTTCCTGCATATAAAATATTCTTCAAAAATAAAATAATGATTCCCCTCCTCTTCAGTCACAAATTCCTTCTCCACATAAAATATCCTCGAAAAATAAAATAATAATTCCTCCTATTCCTCCAAATCTTCCTCCTCTACATCTTTCTCCTCCACATGCTCCTACACATAAAACATCCTCCTAAAATAAGATAATGTTTCTTCCTCCTATTCATCCACATCTTCTTTATCGACCTCCTAACCCTTTAAACCTTTCTTATTCACATAAAATATCCCCAAATAAATTAATAATTCCTTTTCTTCCTCCACTATCTCCCCTTTATACAGATTATCTTCATTCATATCCTCGTCTTCCTCCACATCCTCCTCATCCTGTAAATTCTCCTCCTCCACATCTACCTCCTCCACATAAAATATCATCCACAAAGAAAATAATAATTGCTCCTGCTCTTCCACATTCTCCTACACATAAAATATTCTCCACAAATAAAATAATAACTCCTCTTCCTCCACATATTCCTCCTCCACATAAAATAACATCTACAAATAAAATAATAATTGCTCCTGATCTTCCACATTCTCCTACATATAAAATATTATCCACAAATAAAATAATAATTCCTCCTTTTCCTCTACATCTTCCTCCTCTACACCCTTCACCACATACTCCTACACATAAAATATTCTCCTAAAATAATGTTTCTTCCTCCTCTTCCTCCACATCTTCCTTCTGCACCTCCTAATCCTTCAAACCTTTGTCCTTCACATAAAATATATTCAAATAAAATAATAATTTCTTCTCATTCTCTTCTTTCTCCACATCCTCCTCTTCATTCATATCCTCGTCTTCCTCCACATCCTCCTCATCCTGTAAATTCTCCTCCACATCTACCTCTTCCACATAAAATATCATCCACAAAGAAAATAATAATTGCTCCTGCTCTTTCACATTCTCCTACACATAAAATATTCTCCACAAATAAAATAATAACTCCTCTTCCTCCACATATTCCTCCTCAACATAAAATATCATCCATAAATAAAATTATAATTTCTCCTGTTCCTCAAAATCCTCCTTAAAATAAATTATCCTCTACAAGTTAATTAATAATTTCTCTTTCTCTACATTCTCTTTCTCCTCCACATTCTCCTCTCCCTCCACATCCTCCTCCTCGAGATCCTCCCCAAAATAAAATATCCTCCACTAATAAAATAATAATTCCCCCTTCTCTTCCTCCACATCCCATTCTTTCTCAACATCCTTCTCCTACACATCCTCATCCGCCACATCTTCTTGAATATAAAATATTCTCCAAAAATAAAGTAATGATTCCCCCTCCTCTTCATCCACAAATTCCTTCATCACATAAAATATCTTAGACAAATAAAATAATAATTCCTTCTCTTCTTCCATATCTTCCTCCTTTACATCCTTCTCCATTACCTGCTCCTACAAATAAAATATCCTCCTAAAATAATGTAACGTTTCTTCCTTTTCTTCCTCCACATCTTCCTTCTCCACCTCCTAACCCTCCAAACCTTTCTCCTTCACATAAAATATATTCAAATAAAATCATAATTCCTTCTCATCCTCTTCTTTCTCCACATCCTCCTCTTCATTCATATCCTCGTCTTCCTTCACATCCTACTCCTCCTGTAAATCCTCTTCCACCACATCTTCTTCCACATCTTCCTCCTCACAGAAAATATCATCCGCAAATAAAATAATAATTCCTCCTGTTCCTCCACATCCTCCTTAAAATAAAATATCCTCTACAAATAAATTAATAATTTCTATTCCTCTGCATTCTTTTTCTCCTCCACATTCTCATCTCCCTCCACATCCTCCTTCTCCAGATCCTCCTCAAAATAAAATATCCTCCACAAATAAAATAATAATTCCCCCTCCTCTTCCGTCACATTCTTTTTCTTTTCCACATCCCCTTCTGCATCACAATCCTTCTCCTACACATCCTCCTCAAAGTGAAATATCCTCCACAAATAAAAAAATAAATCGTCTTCCTCCACATCCTCCTCCATTTCCTCCAAATCCCCCGCAATATCCTACACATCTTTCTACATATAAAATATTCTCCAAATATAAAATAACGATTCCCCCTCCTCTTCATCCACAAATTCCTTCTCCACATAAAATATCATCGATAAATAAAATAATAATTCCTCCTCTTCCTTCACATCTTCCTCCTCCACAACCTTCTCTATCACATACTCCTACACATGAAATATCTTCCTAAAATAATATAATGTTTCTTCCTTCTCTTTATCTACATCTTCCTTATCCATCTCCTAATCCTACAAACCTTTCTCCTTCACATAAAGTATCCTCAAATAAAATAATAACTCCTTCTTTTCCTCCACATCCTCCTCTTTCTCCTCATCTCCTCGTCATTCATTTTCTCGTCTTCCTCCACATCCTCCTCCTCCTGTAAATCCTCCTCTTCCACCACATCTTCCTCCTCCACATAAAATATCATCCACAAATAAAATTATAGTTCCTCCTGTTCCTTCACATCCTCCTACACATAAAATATCCTCCACAAATAAAATAATGATTCCTCTTCCTCCACATCCTACTCCTATGGTCCTCCTATTATCATCAATAATTTTATTTTAATTTACATGATCCTAAAGTAAAATTAATTTTAATATTTAAGTAATAATAGCCTCCTTTGTTTTAGGTTTTGCAGCAGCCAGAAGAAAGGCAATCGGCGAGCCTTACATGACTGTCGAAAATGTGGAATTAAATTTCGTCACGTATGGAAATTAGTCGAACACTTGAAAAATTCTCACGGAATCAATCAAGGTTTTAAATGCGACGAGTGTGGGAAAGCTTTTCGAAGTCCAATGAATATTGCTCGACACAAATTACTCCACGCCGGGGTAAAACGCTACACTTGCGATATATGCGATTACTCCTGTTACCAGAAAACAAATCTCGAATATCATCAACGAAGGCACTCAAAAGACTATTTCTACATTTGTGAGATATGCTCAAAAGGATTTCACCAGAGGAAAGAACTAATCGAACACGAAAATACACATTCCGGTATCAAACCCTATCAGTGTCAACTATGTGATAAGTCTTATCCTTACAAGAAAAATCTGGTCTCCCACATCAAGATTCATCATCCTGAACTGACCAGGACGAGGACGAGGAGCTATAAACATAAATGTCAATTTTGCAAGGAAAGATTTTCCAATAAAAAACTTCTTCAACAACATTCGAAAATGCATCAGAGTTTGCCGAAAAGTTCGAAAGTTTTGTGCGATTTGTGCGGTCAGCAGTTGTCCTCAAAAAGTTCTCTTCCTCATCATCTGAAACTACATTCTGGCGAAAAATCTATCAGCTGTAATATTTGTGGGAAAGCTTTTGCTAAGTGGGATAATTTGAAGGTTCATCAGAGAATTCACACGGGAGAGAAGCCATTTATTTGCTCGCTGTGTGGGAAAGCTTTTTCTCAAAAATCCACACTGGTTCTTCATCTTCGGTACCATACTGGGGAAAGACCTTACCGATGCTCAGATTGCGGAAAGGATTTTGTCTCCAGTTCGCTTTTGAAAAGACATAGACTAATTCATGTTAATACTAAGCTCTAATATTATTAATTTTTAAGGTAAAGTGTAAAAAGGTGGAAATATAAGGTAGAAGAGGCAAAGTTGTTTGTATAAGTAGATCCCAGACTTCAGACTCTTTCCACTGTTTCCCTTTTTTCCTCTTTTAAAAAAAAAAAGAATTCATCTGTTTTTAAATTAATTCTTTTTTTTGGGAAAGGAAATCCTTTTTTTAAGACACTCCTATTCTTTTAAGGAATTCTTTTTTTTAAAGAAACTTCTTTTTTTTTAAGAATTCCTTTTTTGTCTTAAGTAATTCCACTATTTTAAAATGAAGCTCTCTTTTTTCAAGGAATTCCTCTATAAGTAATTCCTTTTATTTCTTAAGGAATTTCACTTTTTTTTAAAAAGAATTCCTCTTTTTTAAGGAATTCATTTTTTAAAAGAAATTCCTTTTTTTAAGAATTCCCCTTTTTTAAAGATATCTTCTTTTTTCAACGAACTCCTTTTGTTTAAAGGAATTCCTCTTTTTTAAAGGAATTCTTCTTTTATAAAAGAAATCCTCTTTTTTAAAAGAAATCCTCTTTTTTAAAAGAAATCCTCTTTTTTAACGATTTCCTCTTTTTTTAAGAGAATTTTTATTTTAAAGGAATGCCTCTTTTAAAAAGAATTCTCCCGTTTTAAAAGGAATTCCTTTTTTTGAAACTGAATTCTTCTTTTTTAAAGGAATTGCTCTTTTTCAAAGAAATCTTTTTATGGAATTCCTCTTTTTTAAAGGGAATTCTCCCTTTTTAAATGGAATTCCTTTTTTTGAAACGGAATACTTCTTTTTTTAAAGGAAATGCTCTTTTTTTATGGAATTCCTCTTGTTTTAAAGGAAATACTCTTTTTTATGGAATTCCTCTTTTTTAAGCTATTCCTCCTTTTTAAAGATTTTATCTTTTTTTTAAGAGAATTCTTTTTATTTTAAAGGAATGCCTCTTTTTAAAAGGAATTCTTTTTTAATAGGAATTCATATTTTTTAAAGGTGTTGCTCTTTTTTATGGAATTCCTCTTTTTTAAAGGAAATACTCTTTTTTACATTCCTTTTTTTATGGAATTCCTCTTTTTTTACATAAATTTCCTTTTACTAAAGGAATTCCTATTTGTAAAGGAATTATTTTTTTTAAAGGAAATCCTCTTTTTTAAAGATTTCCTCGTTTTTTAAGAGAGTTCTTATTTTAAAGGAATTTCTCTTTTTAAAAGGAATTTTTTTTAAAAGGAATTCATATTTTTTAAAGGAATTGCTCTCTTTTGTGGAAATCCCTTTATTTTTAAAGAAAATACACTTTTTTATAGAATTACAATTTTTTGAAAATAAATATCCTTTTACTTAAGGAATTCCTAGTTTATAAGGAATTCTTTTTTGAATAGAATTGCTTTTTAAAAGGAATTCCCGTTTTTTAAGGAATTTCTCTTTTTTTATGGATTTCCTCTTTTTTAACGGAAATACTCTGTTTTATGGAATACCTCTTTTTTTTAAAGAAATATCATTTTACTTAAGGAATTCCTATTTTTCAAGGAATTCTTTTTATAAGGAATTCCTCTTTTTTAAGGAACTCCTCTTTTTTAAAAGAAATCCTCTTTTTTAACGATTTCCTCTTTTTTTAAGAGAATTCTCATTTTAAAGGAATGCCTCTTTTAAAAGGAATTCTCCCTTTTTAAAAGGAATTCCTTTTTTTGAAACTGAATTCTTCTTTTTTAAAGGAATTGCTCTTTTTCATGGAATTCCTTTTTTTTAAAGGAAATACTCTTTTGTATAGAATTACTCTTTTTCTAAATAAATATCTTTTTACTTAAGGAATACCTATTTTATAAGGAATTCTTTTTTAAATAGAATTCCTATTTTATAAGGGATTCTTTTTTAATAGAATTCCTTTTTTAAAGGAATTCCCGTTTTTTAAGGAATTGCTCTTTTTTATGGATTTCCTCTTTTTTTAATAGAATTCTTATTTCAAAGGAATTCTTATTTTTTAAAGGAATTGCTCTTTTTTATAGAATTCCTCTTTTCTAAAGAGAGTTCTTCTTATTTTAAAGGAATTCCTCTTTTTGAAGAAATGCCTCTTTTTTAAAAGAATTCTTCTTATTATGGAATTCCTCTTTTTTAAGAGAATTTTTTTTTTTAAAGGAATTCCTCTTTTTTAAACGAATTTCTTTTTTTAAAGAATGTTCTCTTATTTTAATGAAGATTCTTTTTTTTAAGGAGTTCCGCTTTTTTAAAAAAACTCCTCTTTTTTAAAGGTATTCCTTTTTTTGTAAAGAAATTCCTCTACTCCGAGAAATTCATTTTTTAAAAGAAATTCCTTTTTTTAAGAATTCTTCTTTTTTTAAAGGAATTCCCCTTTTTTCAAATGAACTCTTTTTTAAAAAGAATGTCCCTTTTTTAAGCAATTCGCCTTTTTCATGAAATCCCCCTTTTTTATGGATTTCCTCTTTTTTTAAGAAAGTTCTTCTTATTTTAAAGGAATTCCTCTTTTTGAAGAAATGCCTCATTTTTAAAAGAATTCTTCTTATTATGGAATTCCTCTTTTTTAAGCGAATTCTTTTTTTAAAGGAATTCCTCTTTTTTAAACGAACTTCTTTTATTCAAGAATGTCCTCTTATTTGAATGAAGATTCTTTTTTTTAAAGGAATTCCGCCTTTTTAAAGAAATTCCTCTTTTTTTTAAGGAAATCTTATTTTTTTAAAGAATTTCTCTTTTTTATGGAATTTCTCTTTTTTTAAAGGAATTACTGTTTTTATGGAATTCCTATTTTCTGAAAAGAATTCTTTTTTTAAAGGAAATCCTCTTTTTTTAAGAGAATTCTTCTTTATGGAATTCCTCTTTTTAAAGGAAATAGTCTTTTTTACATTCCTCATTTTTATGGAATTTCTTCTTTTTTTAAAAGAAATATCCTTTTACTGAAGGAATTCCTATTTGTAAAGGAATTCATCTTTTTGAAGAAATTCCCCTTTTTTAAGGAATTCCTCTTTTTTAAAGCAATTTCTTTTTTAAGAAATTACTCTTTTTTAAAGAGAATTTTTCTTATCTTAAAGAAATTTCTCTTTTTAAAAGGAATTATTTTTTAAAAGGAATTCATATTTTTTAAAGGTGTTGTTCTTTTTTATGGAATTCCTCTTTTTTTAAAGAAATGTCCTTTTACTAAAGGAATTCCTATTAATGAAGGAATTCTTTTTTTAAAAGAATTCCTCGTTTTGAAGAAATTCCCCTTTTTTAAGGAATTCCTCTTTTTTAAAGGAATTCATATTTTTTGAAGGAATTGCTCTTTTTTATGGAAGTCCTCTTTTCTTTAAGGAAATACTCTTTTTTATAGAATTCTTATTTTTTAAATAAATAGCCTTTTACTTAAGGAATTCCTATTTGTCAAGGAATTCTTTTTTATGGAATTCTTCTTTTTTAAAGGAAATACTATATTTTAAATTCCTCTTTTTTAAAAGAAAATATCCTTTTACTAAAAGAATTCCTAGTTGTCAGGAATTCTTTTTTAAAGGAATTCCTCTTTTTGAAGAAATTCCCCTTTTTTAAGGAATTCCTCATTTTTAAAAGAATTTCAATTTTTTATGTATTTTCTCTTTTTTGAGAGAATTCTTATTCTAAAGGAATTCCTCTTTTTAAAAGGAATTCTTTTTTAAAAGGAATTCATATTTTTAAAAGGAATCTCTCTTTTTTATGAAATTCCTCTTTTTTAAAGGAAATACTCTTTTTTATGGAATTCCTCTTTGTTTTAAAGAAATATCCTTTTACTTAAGGAATTCCTTTTTTTTAAAGGAATTTCCCTTTTTTTCAAATGAAGTCTTTTTTAAAAAGAATGTCCATTTTTTAAGCAATTCGCCTTTTTCATGAAATCCCCCTTTTTATGGATTTCCTCTTTTTTTAAGAGAGTTTTTCTTATTTTAAAGGAATTCCTCTTTTCAAATAAATGCCTCTTTTTTTAAAGAATTCTTCTTATTATGGAATTCCTCTTTTTTAAGGGAATTCTCCTTTTCCTTAAAGGAATTCCTCTCTTTTTTAAGAATTCCTCTTTTTTAAACAAACCGCTTTTTTTAAAGAATGTCCTCTCATGTTAATGATGATTCTTTTTTAAAGGAATTCCGCTTTTTTTAAGGAATTCATATTTTTTAAAGGAATTGCTCTTTTTTGTGGAGTTCCACTTTTTTAAAGGAGTTCTTCTTTTTAAAAGGGAATCTTCGTTTTTTAAGGAATTCATATTTTTAAAGAAATTGCTCTTTTTTATGGAATTCCTCTTTTTTTTAATTCCTCTTTATTGTGGCTTTCCTCTTTTTTAAACGAACCGCTTTTTTTAATGAATGTCCTCTTATGTTAATGATGATTCTTTTTTTAAAGAAATTCCTATTTTTTAAGGAATTCCTTTTAAAAGGAATTCCTCTTTTAAAAGGAATTCCCCTTTTTAAGGAAATCCTCTTTTTTAAAGGAATCCCTCTTTTTTTTAAATGTCTATTTTTAAAGGAATTCCTCTTTTTTTAGAAATTCCTCTTTTTTAAACAAACTCCTCTTTTTAAAGAATGTCCTCTTATTTTATTGAAGATTCTTTTTTTAAAGAAATTCCGCTTTATTAAAAGAAATTCCTCTTTTTTTAAAGGAATTCTTATTTTATTAAGGAATTGCTCTTTTTATGGAATTACTCTTTTTCATGGAATTCCTCTTTTTATAAGGAATTACTCTTTTTTTATGGAATTCCTCTTTTTTAAATAATATCTTTTTACTTAATAAGGAATTATCTTTTTTAAAGGAGTTCCTCTTTTTTAAATTCCTTTTTTTTATGGAATTAATTTTTTTAAGAAATATCCTTTTACTAGAGGAATTCCTATTTTTTAAGGAATTCTTTTGTAAAAGGAATTCCTCTTTTTAAAGGAATTTCTCTTTTTTATAGAAACTCCTCTTTTTTTAAAGGAATTACTCTTTTTTATGGAATTCCTTTTTTCCTAAGGAGTTCCTCTTTTTCCCCTCAAGGTTTATTCTTTTTGTTCGAAAAGTCTACTGTTTGGTTTTTGATTAAAGTTTTTTTGTTCGAGAATTGAAACATTTGCTTGAAAAATCATGTTTGCTGGATTAAAGCTCAAATATTTTCTTAAAAATTTAATTATTTTTACGAAATTTAACTATTTTGTTGAAAGTTTAAATATTTGGTCGCAAACTCAACTATTTTGTTGAAAATTTAATTATTTTGTTGAAAATTCAAATGTTTTGCTAAAAATATAATTATTTTGTTGTCAGTTTTATTGACCATTCTTCCTTTTGGATTAAACAATTAACTTTTTTCGTAGAAAAATTTAAAATTGATGTTTTTTGGCTTTGTTAAAAATTCCTTTTTTTTTGCTGAAGATTCATCTCTTTGGTTGAAAATTTAACTATTTTGCAATTTAATTATTTTGTTGAAGATTCAACTATTGTGTTAAAAATGCAACTATTTTGTTAAAAATTTAACTATTTTGTTGCAAGTTTAGTTATTTTGTTGAAAATAAACTATTTTGTTGCAAATTTAATTATTTTGTTGAAAATCCAACTATTTGGTTGAATATTTAATTATTTTACTGAAAATTCAACTTATTTCGTTAAAAATGTAACTTTTTTGTTAAAAAATTAGCTTTATCTTTGGATTGAAAATTGAACTTTTTTCTTAAAAAAGTAAGAAATTAATCTTTTTTAGCTTTGTTAAAAATTTATTTTTTTAACTAAAAATTCATCTCTTTGGTTAAAAATTTAACTATTTTGTTGAATTTTTTTTAAATGAATGTTTTATCTGAAAGTTCAACTTTTTGTCGAAAATGCGTTTTTTTGTTGAATTTTGTTTGATATTTGATTTTGAAAACTCAACTATTTAATTGAAAATGCAACTCTTTTTGTTTGGCCATTTATCTTTTTTGGATAGAAAATTCGTCCTTTTAAATTAAAAATCTACCTTTTTTTAGAAAATTTGAAAATTCATTAATCATTCTGGTTGAAAGTTGAAATTAATTTTTTACCAGAAAATTTTACAATTTGTTTGAAATTTTTACAATTTGGTGAAAAATTCGTCTTTGTTTGAATTCAACAGTTTTTTTTATTTAAAATAAAAATATTTTTTGTTTGAAATATCAATCCATATATTTTTTGTTCAGAATTATTTTTTTTTAATTCAACCCCTTTCAAAAAATGGTACCTTTTTTGCATGAAAATTTAACTTTTTTTATTCAAGTTTAATCCTCTTTTGTTTAAAAATTCGACCAATTGGTTAAAAATTAAAATATTTTGTTAAATATTCGTTTTTTTGTTGCTAATTAATTTTTTATTTGAAAATTTTACAATTTAGTAGAAAATTTGTCTTTTTGGATGAATTTAACAATTTAAAAAAAAGGAAATAAATAAATAATAAAAATTGAAAAACAAATTCTTTTTGTTATTGAAAAGTATACTTCTCTTAAACATTTTTGCACTTTTTGCATGAAAATTCAATGTGCTTTAATTAAAGTTTTTATCATTTTTTGTTTAAAAATTCGACCAATTTGTTTAAAATTCAATTATTTTTTAAAAAATTCACCTCTTTGGTTAAAAATTTAACTATTTTGTTAAAAATCCTTTGTTTTTTTAAATTGATTTTTTCTGAAAATTTAAATATATGCCTAAATTCGTAGACACTAAAATTATTTTTGTCAAAAATCCGTATTTTTGGTTAAATTCTACATTTTATATAAAATAATGTTTTTTTATTTAAAATATCTACTAATTTATTTTTGTTAAAGAATTATTTTTTTTACTTTGATTTGGAAATTCAACTTTTCTAGTCAAAAATTCAAACGCTTTCAACAAATTTTATTCTTTTTGCATAAAAATTCAACTATTTCGTCAATAATTTAATTTTTTTTTGTATAAAAGTTAAAAGTTTATATTTTTTGGTTGAAAATTCAGCTGATTTGTTCAAAATTCATTTTTTGATTAAAGATTCACCTCTTTCGTTGGAAATTTACCTATTTTGTTAAGAATTCTTTTTTTATTGTTTTTGAAAATTAGTTGTTTTTTTTTACCTGAAAATTAAACTTTTTAGTTGAAAATTCATATTTTTGGTTGTGTCCAACAGTTTTTTTTTCAATTTTTTTTTGTTGAAGTTTAATATTTTTGTCCTTGAAATTTGGTTTAAAATTGATCTTTTCTATATTTAAAAAATTCTTATTATTTATTTCTGGTTGAAAAGTTAAATCTTTTCTTGAAAATTTGTTGTTTTTTTAGTTTGAAATTATTTTTTTTTGCCCGAAAATTTAATTTGGTTAAATTCAGCAGTTTTCGATTTAAAATTATTTTTATTATTGATTGAAAATTTTTATATGTTTAGAAAATAAACTTCTTTGTTAAAAATAAAACATTTTTCTAAAAAAATTATATTTTTGGCATTAAATAATTATGAAAAAAAATTGAGTTAAACTGGAACTGCTTTAGGTTAAAGTTTAATCTTATATTTTTTATTGATAATTTTTCTTTTTTTGCATGAAAATTCAATTTTCTTTTTTGAAAATAAAGCTTTTGTTGAAAGTTAAACTTGCCTTCTTAAAAATTCAACTATCTTATAAAAATTCGTCTTTTTGTTTTGAAAATTAAACTATTTAAATAAAAATTTCACTTTTCAGGTTGAAAATTAATTTTTCTATTGAAAATTCATTTTTTGGGGTTCAGTCTTTTTAAGTTAACAATTTATCATTTTTGGGTGGAAATAAATTATTTTTTGTTTGAAAATTAAGTTTTTTGTTGTTCCCTATTTTAATTTTATTAAAAAGAATTTTTTTTATATTCTAGAAAAATATAGAGAAATGTTCAGTAAAATAAGTAAAAATTATTAAGTAAGATTTTTATTTTTAATCTTTATTAACAATTAAATAGGTTGATCATTATTAAATAAATATTAAATAACAATAAGATTTTTAATTATGAGAATAAAGATTCTGTTTATTTTATTTTCAGCTCTAGAATAAAAGTATTTTTTATATTTAGAATAAATCTTTATCGAATTTTTTATTTAATTTTATGCAGTATTCGAGATATTTATTATTTTATGATTTCTGCTTATATTTTTGCAAATTTTTAATCTCATGTTACAGAAACTGGGTGAACAATGTTGAAATTCAAAATGACGACGAATACACGGTGAAGTTAGAAGAGACAGTGGAAGAACCAGATGAGAAGTAAGTTTTATTTTTTTCGTCAAATTTATTTTAGTTTATTTAAATTTATATTGTTTATTTTAATTTAATATAATTTTAAAACAATTCAACATTTTTTAAAGACTAATTAGTTTCTATTTATCCAGCATTCCAAAATAAAATTTAAATATTTAAAACAATTTTTTAATAGATTTTTTCATTGTTTAAAATTTAATAATTTTCAATTGTAAACCTTGAAAATTTAACTATTCAAAAAAAAGGTTCTAAACTTGCTTTAAAACTGGATAGTTTTTTAATTAGAATTACGAAATTAAAAGTTTTTTTTATTGTGGAATTTTATTTTTAAATTATTAATTGTCAAATTCCGACTTATAAATATTATATTATATTGTGATACTATAAAATTCGAAACTAAAAATTTAGCACCTGTAAATTTGAACATTTGATAATTATTAAGAAAATAATTCAACTATTAGAATTTAAAATATAATTTTCAATCGATAAAGATAAATTTTTAACCAAATGGTTAAATTTTCAAGCATAAGAGAATTTTTAACAAAAAAGGTGGGATTTTGAATCAAATAATTTAATCTGCAATTCCTAAAAAGTAATTTTTTTCGAAAACAGGGCTTTTGAAAAAAAATCAACTTTCAATCTACAATACGAATTTTCAAAAAAATAATTTAATTTTTGATTATGTATAAAAAAGATAAATTTTTAAGAAAGCAGTTAGATTTACAAAATGACTTATTAACAAAAAAGTAGAATTTTCAAAAATGTAATTAAATTTTCAACCAAATAGTAGATTTTTTAATTTTGAAAAATCAACTTTCAATAAAAAAATATATATTGTTAACAAAAAATTTGAGTTTTCTACAAAAAGATAAATTCTGAAGACAAAAAAAATTAATTTTTTATTATGAAGTTTTAACTAAATAGTACAATTTTTAAACAAAGTAGAAGAATTATGAATGAAAAATATAATAGTAAACTTTTCAAATAAAAAGAATTAACTTTTAACGAAAAAAAAATTACTATAAAACATGAGTTTTCTACAAAAAGATAAATTCTAAATAAAAAAATATTTTTTTTATTATAAATTTTTAATTAAATAGTAGAATTTCTCACAAAAATAGAACAATTAACTTTTAATGAAAAAAATTAATTTTTGACAATAAAATAAGAGTTTTATACCAAAAGACAAATTCTGAATTTTCAAGAAAACAGTTGATTTTCTTATTTAAAAAAATTACTGAGTTACTAATTTAAAAAAAAATTAATAATTAAAAAGAATACTCTTTCAATCTGAAAAGATAAATTTTTAACAAAAAAATATGATATTTCAATTTTTTTTGTTAACTATTTATTTTTTTCATTGAAAATTGATTCTTTTTAATTTTTTTTTTCAATTAGTAGTTTAGTAATTCTTTTAAGTCGAAAAATCAACTGTTTTCTTGAAAATTCATCTTTTTGGATGAAAAATGTTTTTTTTTTGTAAAAATTTGTCTCTTTTGAATAAAAATAGATTCTTTTTAATTGAAAAGCCTACTATTTAATTAAAAATTTAATAATTTATTTGAAAATTTTACTATCTTGTTAATAATTCATTTAATTAAATCCAGAATTCAACTGTTTTTTCGAAAATTTACCTTTTTGGATACCAGAATTTATCTTTTGGTGGAAAACTCATATTTTACAGTTAAAAAACTATTATTTTTTCGTTAAATTTTCTTTTTTTATTTAAAAGTTTTACTAATTTATTTTTTATTTAGAATTCTTCTATTTTGCTCAAAAATTTTACTTAGTTAAAAATTCAAAATAGAAAATTCATATTTATTTTTTTCATTGAAAATTGATTCTTTCTAAGTATTAATTTTTTTTTAATTAGTAGTTTAGTAATTCTTTTAATTCGAAAAATGAACTGTTTTCTTGAAAATTCATCTTTTTGGATAAAAAAAGTTTTTTTTTTTAAATTTGTCTTTTTTGAATAAAAATAGATTTTTTTAAAATGAAAAGCCTACTATTTAATTAAAAATTTAATAATTTCTTTGAAAATTCTACTATCTTGTTAATAATTCATTTTATTAAATCCAGAATTCAACTGTTTTCTTGGAAATTTATCTTTTTGGATACAAAATTCGTTCTTTCATATTCAGAATTTATCTTTTGGTGGAAAACTCATATTTTACAGTTCGTTAAAATTTCTTTTTTTATTTAAAAAGTTTACTATTGTATATTTTTCTTTAGAATTCTACTATTTTGTTCAAAAATTTTACTTAGTTAAAAATTCATAATAAAAAATTCATATTTTTTTTTTTAAATGTATTAAGAAAATTTAATTATTTCTAGAAAATTCTTTCTGAAAATTCTGAACCGTTTTTTTTATTTGAAAATTGATCTTTTGGGATACAAAATTCGTTTTTTTTTAAATTAGAATTTATCTTTTTGTAGAAAAATCAATTTTTGTTTTGTTAAATATTTATTTTTTTCATTGAAAATTGATTCTTTTTAATTATTTATTTTTTTCAATTAGTAGTTTAGTAATTCTTTTAAATCGAAAAATCAACTGTTTTCTTGAAAATTCATCTTTTTAGATCAAAAATGTTTTTTTTTGTAAAAATTTTTCTCTTTTGAATAAAAATAGATTCTTTTTAATTGAAAAGCCTACTATTTAATTAAAAATATAATAATTTCTTTGAAAATTCTACTATCTTGTTAATAATTCATTTTATTAAATCCAGAATTCAACTGTTTTCTTGGAAATTTATCTTTTTGGATACAAAATTCGTTCTTTCATATTCAGAATTTATCTTTTGGTGGAAAACTCATATTTTACAGTTAAAAAATTATTATTTTTTCGTTAAAATTTCTTTTTTTATTTAAAAATTTTACTATTTTTTTTTTATTTAGAATTCTTCTATTTTGTTCAAAAATTTTACTTAGTTAAAAATTCATAATAAAAAATTTATATTTTTTGTTTAAAGATGTATTAAGAAAATTTAATTATTTCTAGAAAATTCTTTCTGAACATTCTGAACCGTTTTTTTTTTGAAAATTTATCTTTTTGGATAAAAAATTCGTTCTTTTTTAATTCAGAATTTATCTTTTGATAATTTATGTTGATTCTTTTTAATTATTATATTTTTTTATTCAGTAATTTAGTAATTTTGTTAAATAGAAAAATCAACTGTCTTCTTGAAAATTCATCCTTTTGGATAAAAAATTGTTTTTTTTTATATCATAATTTATCTTTTTATAAAAAAAATAATAATAAAATAAATAATAATAAATAATAATAAAAATTAATCTTTTTTGATTGAAAGTTATTTGATATGAATTTCATATTTTTTGGTGTAAAATTCAACTGTATTAGAAAAATCCTCTTTTGCACTAGAAAGTATTTAATAATAATAAATATAATATAATAATAATAAATAATAATACTAAAAAATTATTATTTTTTTTAAATTAATAATTTAGTAATTTTTTTAAATTACAAAATCACCTGTTTTCTTGAAAATTAATCTTTTTGTGGAAAAAACATTTTTTGTGAAAAATTTATCTTTTTTATTAAAAATTGATTCTTTTTAAATGTTGTTAATAAGTCATTTTCTTAAATCCAGAATTCAACTGTTTTCTTAAAAACTTGTCTTCAGATTCAGAATTTATTTTTTGGTAGAGAACACATATTTTACAGTAAAAAATTAATTTTTTTCCTTGAAATTTAATTATTTTTATTTTAAAAGTTTACTATTATATTCGATATTTATAATTATTTTATTTTGAAAATTCATCTTTTTGTACACTAAATTCTTTTTTTTTATTCAGAATTCTTTTTAATTATTATATTTGTTTAATTAGTAATTTAATAATTTTGTTAAATCGAATAATCAACTTTTTTCTTGAAAATTTATCTTTTTGTATAAAAAATGTTTTTTTTTACATCTGGATTTATCTTTTATAAAAAACTCATATTTCTTGGTTAAAAAT
>JAAAKG020019042.1:0-20423 GCA_010014905.2 Druon quercuslanigerum
AAATAAAATAAATAAAATAAATAAAATAAATAAAATAAATAAAATAAATAAAATAAATAAAATAAATACAATAAATAAAATAAATTTCTGTTGCTACTTATACTTAATACTTATACTTAATTTGTCAAAAGATTTGGTTAAAACTGGTTAAAACAATCCAAAAATGTAGCTAGGTGAATAAAATATTTTTTATCTATATAAGAAACAATATTCTATGGTTGGACAAAGATATATTAGGTTGATCCAACCAAATCGTTTTCTGAATGAACACTGAAGAAAAAAAAATCCAACCAAATTGTTGAATTTTCAAGCGAAAAATACGATATTTTCTACAAAAGAGTTCTTAACAAAACAGATAAGTTTTCAACCAAGAAGAATAATTTTCTACAAAAAACATGATAAATTTACGTTAAAAAATGAAATGGTTCCCTTTCCACTTAAAAAAATTAATTTTCATCGAAAGGAACTAAAAAACGAAATTTTAATCAATGCAATAAATTTTCAAACAATTTTCAATAAAAAAAAATTTAATCAGCAAAAACGAATTTTCAACAAAATAGTTAAATGTCCAACTAGAGAATTTTTAACTATAATACAAAATATTAAAAAACAATTTTTAGTAAAGAAGTTCAAATTTTAACCAAGAAGTTGAATAGGAAGATCTTTCGTATAAAAAATTGTTACCAAAAAACTAAATCTAAATCTAAAAAGATACATTTTCAACAACAGGAAAACACGAATTTGAACACAAAATAAATTTATTTTTAAACAAATATATAAATTATAAACGAAAAGATTGAAGTTTTGAATAAAAAATAAAATAGTTAATTATGAGTTTAAAAAAGTAATTTAAAAACCACAAAATTACCAATATAGTCAAATTTTTGATCAAAAAGATGAATTTTCAACAAAAATAAAACAGTTAAAACAATTAATTTTCATTTAAAAAACAGCAATCGTAAATTTTTCTTTTAACAGTAAGTTTTTAAAACAAATAAATTAAGTAAAAAAGATGTCAACAAAATAGATCAATTTATATCCAAACAATTGAGTTTTTAACTAAAAAAGATAAAGTTTCACCCAGAAACGGAATAGTATCTTTTTGAATTAAAATAATTTCTTAACCTTAAATTACTTTGTTAAAAAAGTAGTAGAAGATTCGGCTAAAACAATGGATCGTCAAGAAAATACCTGAGTTTTCAAATATAGTTAAATTTTCAACTAATAAACATAAATTTTGAGTAAAAACACCTATTAAAAAAAACCATTTTGAAAAAAATGAATTTGCAACCAAAATAATGAATTTGCAACCAAAATATTGAATTTTTAACCAAACAGTTTCATTTTTAACTACAAAATGTAAATTTTCACAATAAAGGAAATAGTTAAATATTCCAATAAAAAAATGAATTAAAAAAAAGAACAGGAATTCTCAAATCAATTGATTTTTAACCAAGAAGAATTTCCAACCAAAAATATACATTTTCAATTAAGAAGTATTATTCTTATACTAAAAAATACGAGTTTTCAATAAAATAGTTGAATTATCAACAAGTACATAAATTTTCAACTCGGAAAGAAGACCAATTTAAAACAATGAAGTAATTACATTTTCAATTAAAAAATTTATTTTCAACTAAACCATTTTCAACTCTAATCAAGAATCTTGAACCAGACAAAATGAATTTTAAACAAATAATTTCAACTGTTAAGCAAGTAATTGAATTTTCAACTAAAAAATATAAATTTTCAAATAAAAATGGAAAATATAAGTTTTTTGTTAAATTTTTTTTAAACAAAATCATTCTGGATTACAAGTGGAATACCATGGATCTAGAGTATCCAGATTACAATCTCGGTTATCATAAATTGTAACCCAAGGATTTCTAGTGTATTCCGAGGATTCTGGTGTAATCCGGAGATTTCAGTGTAATCCACTTGTAAGCCGGATAAATCCACTTGTAACCCAGAGTCATCCAACTGTAATCCAGAATAATCCACTTGTAATCCCATTCAGCTTTCGGACGAAAAGAGATTTAATCAGGAAATTGATTTCTCCTTGAGAAGAAAAAAAAAACTTAATCCAAAATCTAATACGGATTCATGTTTCATGCATATATTATGTCTACTGTAGAGTATAAAAATGTGTCAGTTTGTCAGCTTGACGTAATCTTTGCTGAAGTTGTGCGTCACTTGTATCAATGAAACCTGCAGCCTACTTTATGCCTAGCCTATGGAGTATGAACACGTACACATTAGATACAAAAAATGTGAAAAAGCATGAACATTACGCATAGCAACAAACGAAAGCAATTCACCCACAGAGCATTCACCTAAAGTTAACCTGAGGGCAAATAGTACACGTGTCGTGTACTTCCGATTTGGCTACAGATAAGATGTTTTCAAATTTTTTCAAACTTGTTTGTCACAACTTTAGATTCACAAGCTTTTGCGATGCTTTGTGGAAAAAGAGTTTTTAAATGTCTCTAAGAACGTTACATTTCGAATATTATCTCAATATTATAAGAAACCATTGAAATTTAGACTAGTTTTGAAAAAATCTACAGTGAAACCCTTCTATTGCGCCGGTTTTGGGGCTGGAGGTGATGGGGAAATAACCTGATAGACTATCGCGACGGCTGAAAATGCTTTTGTTTTTTCAGGTCAGTGTGACCACCTCCCACTCTCCGCAGCTTTTAGTCCTATCCGCGGCGCGACGTCAATTCTCGGAAATGCTATAGAAGGGAGCGCTATTGAAGGGTCTCACTCTACTTAAAGAATAGGCAAATTAGGTTCATCTAGTGGGTTCATTTTATACAGAATTTTATATATGATATAATTAACATTAAGAAAACATAATCAATCATAAAAAAGAGGCCAATGAGTTGAGGTGATACCATTGTCGTAGGCATCGAGCCAACATGTGGGGAATTTTATTGTAAAGAGAAAAGCCTTAAGTCTATCATAGAAAATTAGCGTAGGTTGAAAAATATAAAAAATTACAAAGTTGCTACAAAATTCCATTTTCGACATTCTCACACTTTCCCTGAACAAAGACGCAATCCAAATTAATTTGATATAATCCTCAGTAATCCAACTCCGAGCGAGAATTGAGCAAGAGCGAGAAATGAGCAAGATCGAGAAATGAGCAAGAGCGAGAAATGAGCAAGAGCGAGAAATGAGCAAGAGCGAGAAATGAGCAAGAGCGAGAAATGAGCAAGAACGACACAAGCTAATTTTTTTACGAAATCTCATCTTATCTCGAGCTTCTAGAAATATCGTATCTTTTAGTCAACTGTCTTGTCCGTGTCACAATTATTGACTATCGTCATGAAAAATTAAAGTAGGGTAAGGCGGAGCGAGATAGGCGTACTTGTATTTTTCAGAACAGTTTTTGAAATCTGCAATTTATTGCTTGAAATTGAGTCCTTATATACACTTTAAAAACATTTTTTTTTCATAATTTTGTCAAGATAAAAGTAAATGAACACTCAGAGAAAAAGTTGTCTTGAAATAAAAGTATTGCCCTCTTGTCTGTTTTGTTTCAAATCACATCACTTTTTTTTACACAAGCAGAATTGTTTTTTCAGAAACTATTTATTAAAGAGAGCAGTTTTGTACAAATATTTTTTGGACATCAAAGTTTCAAATATTTCTTGGATTTTTCAAAAATTAGTTTTTAAACTAAAAAAAAACTCATTTTTTATTTTATTCATTTTTTATATAGATAGCTGACAATGTTCCCTACAAATAGTTAGTAGAAAAACGATTTATATCTACATACCTTTCAATAATTGCATAACAGAAATTTTTGTTAACATAAAAATTTCCTGACTTTCGCATGTACATCTTGTTTGTAAAAATTAAATTCTGTAGTGAAAAGCTTCAAAACACTATAGACAAACCTACTATGCATGATGCTATATTTTTCATCTGTTGGGGTTTTAAGCAGTTTTTTGCCCTATTTTCCAACCAAAACAATACTTTTCTTATCTTTATATCACTTTATGAATTTTCTAGCAAAATTACTTTAAAAATATACATTTGAACATAATTAAAACATTGTATAATACAAACTGACACAATGAAAAATTGCATCCTAACTTACTGATTGTGACACAAGAAGAGGTTGCACATTCCGACAAAAATGTCAACTATTTCTGTTCCACAATTAAATAAAAAAAAAACTATTAAAAATTTAAAGTTTGATGAATTATCTCTCTAAACAACCACCGAAAAAACTTCTGATGTGTGATTTTGAAAGATGCTTGGCCTTTCTAAAAAGATACAAAATAGCCGAATACATCCTCAAATTTCAAATCTCGTTTTTCCTAATTTATCCAACCCTTAGAGACATTTTAAAAAAAATGAGTTTCATAACATTATTTCTGATATTAGTACAAAAAAGTTTAATATACAAAAGTCGCCAATTTGTAAAATGATTTATAAAATCGTCAAAAATAGATCTATTATTGATTTCTTGAAATCTTGACGGAAGTTCCGAAGAATAAAATGAGGCCTTGATCATTAGGATTAAATAAGAATAAAATTGTAACGTTTCCCTAAATAGATAGAAGAAAACTAAACCTGAAAATAACTATTGTTAAATAAACAATTTTAACTTGCATTATCTTTTTCTAAAGTGTGCTCAAAAGCCTCCGTCAAGATTTACACATATTAATAATACATCTTTTTTTTTTGATTTTACAAACCATTTCAAAGATAGGCAACCTTTGAGATTATCAATAATTAAAATTCCCGAATAGGACTTTCAATAGTATAATCCTCTGTATCTTCTTTCTCGTCAATTTATTTATTTTGTATGGTCTTTCTATGGTTGTATTTTATATTGATGCATAAAAAACTATTTTCTATAGTAATTTTTAAATTTTGCAGTTTAAAAGACCTTATTACTTATTTGGTGGGTAAAATTAGTAATAATAATTTAAGTCCTCAGAATTGTCTTCGTTTTTAGTGTTATCTGACATTTGTGTCGACTGTTGTTTTCATTTGACAACCTCAAATCTCATTTACGTCAATGACATTTCATCCGATAACTCAGGCGAGGAATGAGATTGGATGAGACGATAAAAAAAAAGAGAACATCAAATTAAAAGAATTTAATAATGAATTAATAAAAGGCTTTATTTTCCTATTATTTCCCTATTTTCTTGACAAAAATCAACCTATTTCTTCTATGTAATACTCTTAAAAGTGTTTGGGATTCTATGCTACTTTAGCAATACAAACGTGTTTTTACAAAACGGCAATACACATGAATTAAAATTTTAATTTATGAAAGGCAGTATTACAACACCAGCATTTAAAAACTACTATAAAACATACAAATTTTATAATGAATTTAAATAATTGAACTAGGTAACATAGGCTACAAAGGCTACATAGGAAATGTGGGTATGATAATGAGAACAAGAGGGTCAGTAGTCTAATTTTTTTATGTGCAAAGAAAATTAAACCTATAATTAAAACTGTTACGCTAAAGAGTTATGAAATGGAAAGTTGCCTCTCTACATAATTTATTTGCGACTGCTAAAAAATAATGAAAGAAGGCGTCACACATAAATAAAACAGGTGTCGGTTGTTTCTAGACTTCTTGTTATGGAATTGGGGACATATACGCTGTGAAAAATTAAACGAGATTTGTCACTGCTTGATTGATGTATAAATTAAGCGTATAAATTAATTTAAATTAATAATTAATGGGCAATTTGAGAGAGGCATTTGTACCCTCGGAGATGATTCATCTTTTTGTTGTTCTAGAACTCAGAAAACCTATTTTAACATAACTAGAGTTTGAATCAGTCTTCTTTGAATTGGACGCAAAACATTTTTTTCTTGAAACAAACAAAATATTTGAATGACCCAACAATATTTTTTTGTTGAATTAACCAAATACACCAAAGTATTTGGTTAAAACAACCAACAAATTTAGTTGTTTCAACCAAATTTTTTGCTGTCCATAGTTCGCAGGTCAGGGACACCCTAGCAATTAGGGAAAAGTCGAGAGATTTTGAAAAAGATCTTGAAGAAAAGTTCGAAAATATCAGGGAATTTCTAAAAAAGTCATTTTAAATAACTGCCAAGGATGAAATTGAGTTTTTAAATTTTATTTTAAATGTTTCTTTCTCCTGAAGATTATATTTTGAGTTAAAAATTAAATTATTGTTAAAAATATTTAACAGTTTTTTAAAAAAGTCGTCATTTTTCTTCGAAAGTTCAACTTTTTTGTAAAAATATCCACTTTTTAAGTTGAAAATTACTTTCTTTACTAAAAATTTAAGTTTACCTTTTTGTTTGAAAATTCATCTTTATTAGTTGAAAATTCAATTATTTTGATAAAGATTCGTCTTTTTGTAGAGAATTCACTATACGATATTAATTTAAATTTTATCAATACAATTTTTGTTCATTTTTAAAAAATAAGACAAATTTGATTTTGAATTCAACAATTTTCAAGGAAAAATATTTTTTTCGCGTCGTTTTTTGTTGAAAATTTAACCATTTTGTTAAAAATTATTTTTTTTTAATTATAAACTATGTATTGTGTTTTGCGAGGTTTTTAGTTGAAGTTAATTCTTTTTTCTTTCAAAATTCGACCATTTAGATTAAAACTAATTTTTTTGTTGATAATTATCAACAAAAAAATTAATTTGATAATTATCAACAAAAAAATTAATTTGATAATTATCAACAAAAAAATTAATTTTAATCCAAATGGTCGAATTTTGAAAGAAAAAAGAATTAACTTCAACTAAAAACCTCGAAAAATACAATACGTAGTTTATAATAAAAAAAATAATTTTTAACCACATGGTTAAATTTGCAAGAAAATAATTAAATTTTTGACAAAATAGTATTCCCAACTAGAAGAGATAAATTTCATCACAAAACTTATTCTTCGACTAAGAACAATTAAGTTATTTCAAGTTTTTCGTTGAACATTGATATTTTGTTTATTATTTATTTTTTCGAAAATTTAATTATTTTGTTGAAAATTTAACTATTTTGTTTTAAAAAATGTTGTTGAATTATAAACTATTATATTTTTGGAAGTTTTTAGTTTTAGTTTTTAGTAATGAAAATTCAACTGTCTTCTAAAAAATTTAACAATTTGGTAAGAAAATTAACTTTATTTAAAGAAAATTCAATTATTTTGTTTAAAAGTTTTTTTCATTGCTATAAAAATTTTGTACGAAAATTGATCCTTTTTGATTAAAAATTCATCTTTTCTGGTACAAAGTTTGGTTAAAATAACCAAAAAAATGGTAAATTTTTAAAATGTTGTTTGTAATTGTTTTATTTTGTTTATAAAAGACTTTCAATTAAAAATCTTACTTGATAAAAATTCTGGTCGGGGGTAATTGTGAGCTTTTCTTCAAACTCAACTGCTGAAAAACCAGCGGAATTCTGGATGTGGTTTTCTGCAGTTTTCTTCTCCGCTGGCCAAATTTCAAATAAAAAGGCGTAGTAAAACAGGGTTTAACCGCAGTGCCACAAGACTTAAATGGACTAGCCTTACAAAAAAAAAAATGGTCAGGGAAAATAAAAAATTGCCCAGGGAAAAATCAGGGAAAATTCGGAGAACTTTTAAAATGGAAGTTTTTAAGACCACACGAAATATACTTTAGAAGCAAAATAGAACGATATTGACAAAAATAGAAATTTTGTCACTTTTTTTTTTAGTCTCCTAATCTTTCAGTCACTGTTTTAATTTAATACGGCTTAAACCACTTCATTGTGGTCTAATCTCGGGTCGAATCAACCACAGATTTATCGAGTCAAGGTTAAATTTCGAGTTCAGAAATAAAATGAGGCCTAAATTAAATAATTCTTGAGGTGACAATCGGAACATTGCTCATTGGCCGCTGAAAATTTATCACTCGCAGATGCTTAGTTTAATCAAATAATGCTTGCATGTTTGTCGAGATAAGATTCGACGAATGGCACTTTAAAATTGATTGAAATTCATCCGCAAAATATTCAATCGGTACTTTTAGTCTCAAGAGTTTTCTCAATGGTAATATAATTTAGTTTAAAACTTTTATAAATGTAACCCAAGCTTACAGTTAGCCGGTGTCTATTTGGGATAGAACATTAGACCGGGATGCGGCAATCGGTAGACCCGGGTTCGAATCCCCACGCAGCTAGAGAGGAATTTTTTACAGCTAGAGAGGAATTTTTTTACAGCTAAAGAATACAATTTTGGTTTAGATTAACAGATGAAAACCCGTAATTCTATAGAGAAGAAAATTATTTCACTGCGCCAGCCGACAACATAACATCAAAACTCAATATTATTGAACGTTCCGCTAACGAAAACAGAAAAGCTGGAGGAATAATATTTGCTCAGAAATTAACGTCGAGTTGAGAAATTTAAAATAGAAGTACTAGAAATACTTTTTTCAAAGTGCATTTCAGTTTACAGTAAGATTCTTGTGGGTATTTCTAGCGAATGCGAATCAAGAATGCGATTGGTTCAGCATGGCGTAAAAGGATGTTGTTTGTATGTGACTATGGTTGTTATCAGGTTTTATTAATTTGAATCAAATTTTAATCGAGAAAACAAAACTAAAGGGCAACTCTTCAAAAAAATAAATGAATTTTCTCGATCTTCTTTATGCGCTTAAATGCTACCTAAAATAATAGAATCCAAAAAAACTGTAACTATTATATATTTTTTGTTACAAGTTCATTTTTTTAAATTGAAAAATCTACTGTTATTTTTTGAATTGTGAATTCACTTCTTTTTGTTTGCAAATCTACTATATTTATCACTATATTTAATAAGTTGCTGTTACTAACTGAATAGTCGCTGCAACTAATGGAATTGATGCACTAACTACTAAAAATAGTAGCAGCAACTAATAAAATAGTGGTAGCAAATAATAAAATAGTAGTGTCAACTAATAAAACAGCAGTAGCAACTAATAAAATAGTAGTGACAACTAATAAAATAGTAATGACAACTAGTAAGATAGTAGTAGCAACTAATAAAATAGTCGTAGCAACTAATAAAATAGTAGTATCAACTAAGAAACTAGCAGTGCCATATCGTACAAACTAAATAGTTGGCTTAACTAATAATTTTGTTGAGTGTTGAAAATATAATTCTTTTCTTCAAAAATTAACTATTTTGTTAAAATATTATATTTTTGAATGGAAAATTCCACTCTTTTTTGTTAAACATTCAACCGCCTTACAAACAATTTGTCGGTTTCACTAGGCAAATTTAACTATTCGGCCTAAAAATTAAGTATTTTCCTGGAAATTTATTTATTTTGTTAAAAATTTAACTTTTTTATACAGTACTCTTTTTTTATCAAATATTCAAAATATTCAAAATAATCTTTTTGGATTAAAAACTACTTGGTTGTTTTTTTGGAAAATTTAAAAATTTTGCTAAAAGAGAATAATTTCTAAAGTTAATTATTATGGTCGCAAGTTTATAATTTTAATTGAAAATTCATCTCTTTGATTGAAAATAGAACTATTTTCTTAAAAAATAATCTTGGAAAACTAAAAATTCAAATATTTAGTTGAAAATTAATGGTTTTTTTTATTGTAAATCATAGTGTTTTGTAGGAAATTCATCTTTTTGGCTTAAAAATTAAGCTATTTATTTAATATTAAGCTTTAGTTGAAACTTTATATTTTCGGGTTGGAAAATTCAACTACTTGGTCTACTGTTTGGTTGAAAATCTAATTATTTTGTTATAAAATCATCTTTTTTTTTCAATTTTTCCTTTTCAGTTCAAAAATTCATCTTTTTTGATAGAAAAGTCATCTTCTTGAAAATTTTTAAAGTTTTTTAACTTTACTGTTTTTGATTTAAAATTAAAATGTTTTGTTTAGAATTCTTTTTATGTTGTTTTTAAAAATTTAACTAATTGGTTGAAAGCTGAAGAAATTTCTTAAAAATGGATTCTTTTGGTTGAAAATTTAACTCTTTGGTTCAGAAATCTTGTACTTGGTTAGAAATAAACTTTATGTTTAAAATAAAACTTTTTGATTAAAAATTCGTCTTTTTGCCTCGAATATTCAAGAACTTGGGAGATATTTTTTGTCTCCTTGACCTGAAAATCTCTCCTGATGGAAAATTCATCTCTTTGGTTAAAAATTTTATTATTTTGTTAAAAATTTATTTCCCTTCTCCTCAACTTGTCTTGCCTCAATTCTCGTCTCGAATCTCGTCTCGAATCTCGTCTCGAATCGCGTCTCGAATCGCGTCTCGTTTCGAATCTCTTCTCGAGCCCCGGGCTGAATCTCGTTTTGATTCTCGTCTCAAGTCTTGCGTAGATTTCAATATTCGTGTCTTAAATTTTCCTGAATCTTCTTTCCAACATCGCTTTTAGTCTGATCTAGAATATCGCCTCGATTCTTGCTTCGAATGGTGTCTCGAGTCTCGTATGAAACTGTATCTCGATTTTTGTATAAAATCTCATCCTCAATCTCGTTTCGAATCTCGCCTCGGACCCAGCCTCGATCCTCGTATTGAATCTCGTCTAAAATTCGGTCTCGAATCTCGAAAAAATCTCGAAAAATCAAAAAAAGTATCCTCACTTTTCTCTGATATCCAGGTTTGAAATCATGTTTAATTACAAGCCTTCCATATTAAAACTCAATAGTATGATTGACGTTCGAGGACAGTAATACTGCAATCGTGATTTTATAAGCAAGGATAAATTATAAATAAAGATCAGATCGAAATTCATTACTTATTAAAATGTTTTTGTCCGAAATTTCATATTTCCTGTTTTCCGTTAAAAATTTTTTTTATATTGTTTTTAAAAATTCAACTAATTGGTTGAAAGTTGAAGAAATTTCCTTAAAATTGATTATTTTGGTTGAAAATTTAACTTTTTGGTTCAGAAATCTTGTACTTGGTTAGAAATAAACTTTATGTTGAAAATAAAAGTTTTTGATTAAAAATTCGTCTTTTTGCCTCGAATATTCAAGAACTTGGGACATATTATTTGTATTCTTGACCTGAAAATCTCTCCTGATGGAAAATTCATCTCTTTGGTTAAAAGTTTATTTCCCTGCTCCTCCTTTGCCCTTCCTTTAACATTCATCTCATCTCGTCTTGCCTCGAATCTCTTCTCGAGCCTCGGTCAGAATCTCGTTTTGATTCTCGTCTCGAGTCTTGCGTAGATTTCAATATGCGTGTCTCAAATTTTTCTGAATCTTGTTTCCCACATCGCTTTCACTCTGATCTAGAATATCGTCTCGATTCTTGCCTCGAATTGTGTCTCGAATCTCGTATGAAATTGTATCTCGATTTTGTATAAAATCTCAACCTCGGTCTCGTTTTAAATCTCGCCTCGGACACAGCCTCGATTCTCGTATTGAATCTCGTCTTGAATTCCGTGTCGAATCTCGAAAAAATCTCGAAAAATCAAAAAAAAATTCCTCACTTTTCTCTGAGTTCCAGGTTTGGAATCACGTTTAATTACAAGCCTTCCACATTAAAACTCAATAGTTTGATTGACGTTTCGAGGACAGTAATACTGCAATCGTGATTTTATATGCAAGGATAAATTATAAATAAAGATCAGATCGACATTTATCTACTTAGAGTTAAGATAATTGTGAACGTACGTGTCATAAAAATCTGAAGAATTCGTGACAAATAAAGTTTCCTACATCTGCGTTAAAGCATTACGAACTACTTTATAAATAAACAAAAAACACGACCGTGGTTCGTCCTTAAAGGTAAATAAGAAATTGCAAAAACGTAAAATATCTTTTACACATCTTAAAAAAATCTATTCTATTTTAAGTTAGAAATTTCAAGTAGTTTCGACCTCTTTTGCATAAAAAGCGAAGCTTAATTACACGTACAATCACAAACAATAAGTTGAAAAAAGCTGAAATTTCTATTTCACTTTTCTTTTTGTTGTAATTTTTACTATCGCAGACTTCAAACTCCCAATTGGTCTAAAAAAAATTTTTAATTAGCGCGATTTTTCACAAAATGAGGGAAATAATGGGGAAATACATTTTTTTTAAATGAAGTATTTTTAACCGAATAGTTGCACTTTCAACCATTAGTCTACCCAAAGGACGAATTTTTCACAAAAATTTAAATTTTTAACTAAAAAGGATGCATTGTTAACAAAAAATGGTATAATTCAGTTTTTTTTATTTTTTAAATGCAATCCCTTAAAAACTAATTATCAACAAAATAGTTAATTTTTCAGCAAATAAAGATGAGTTTCAACCACAAAAAAAATTTTAAACAAAATATTTGAATTTGTAATCCAAAAAATTAAGTTTTGACAAAAAAAAACTAATTTCTAGTCCAAAATATCTAATTTTTAATCAAACAGTTAAATTTTTGAGTTTAAAATATTAAATATCTACAAAATAGTTGAATTTTCAATAAAGAAAGTTTATTTTCAATAAAAATATGAATTTTCAACAAAAAATTATTTTTAAACAAAATTATTGAATAAAAAAAATAAACGAAGTATATTAACTAAAAAGATGAATATTTTCAATTCAAAATAACAAAGTTTTAATCGAGAAGGGCAAAATGAGGGAAATAATGGGGAAATACCTTTTTTTTAAATAATTATTTTTAAACGAATAGTTGCACTTTGAACCATTAATCTACTCAAAAGACGAATTTTTAACAAAAGATTTAAATTTTCAACAAAAGAGGATGCATTGTTAAAAAAAAATGGTATAATTCAGTTTGTATTTATTTTTTAAATGCAACCCCTAAAAACTAATTATTAACAAAATAGTTAAATTTTATACCTAAGAACTAAAATGATAAATCCTTAACTAAAAAAATTAATTTTTAACAAAGTAGTTAATCTTTGTACGTAATAGTTAAATTTTCAGCCAATAAGTATGAATTTGCAACGAAAAATGTAACAGTTAACCAAAATAGACAAATTTTTAAACACAAAAAATAAAAATTTCTAAAAATCAATGTAATTTGTCACCCAAAAATATGAATTTTAACCGAAAACGAAAAATTTTAAACAAAATATTTGAATTTGTAATCCAGAAAATTAAGTTTTGACAAAAAAAAAACTAAGTTCTAGTCCAAAATATCTCATTTTTAACCAAACAGTTGAATTTTTAAGCTTAAAATATTAAATATCCACAGAATAGTTGACTTTTTGATCCGCACATACGAATTTTCAATAAAAAAAGTTTATTTTCAACAAAAATATGAATTTTCAACAAAAAATTATTTTTTAACTAAATATTTAAATCTTTAACCAAAAAGGGTGCTCTTTTAACAAAATTATTGAATGAAAAAAAATGAAGTATATTAACCAAAAAAGATGAATATTTTCAATTCAAAAGAACAAATTTTTAATCGAGAAGGAAGGAATTTTCTACCTAAAAACATAAATTTTCAAAAAAGTAATTGCAATTTCAACCAAAAAATACGAATTTTTAACAAAATAATTCAACCAAATAGTTGAATGATTGACCAAAAAGGATGTACTTTAAACAAAATAGTTAAATTATTAAGTAAATAAATGCATTTTCATAAAAACAGTTTAAGTTTTAAATACACAATTGAAATTCCAAGCCCAAAAGATGATTTTTTAGCAGATTGTTACATGTGCAACAAATTATAATAATAGTGACTTTTTAATTAAAAAAAAGAGTTAACTTACGACGAAAAATATTTAGATTTTATTATTAAGTTCTATTAATTCAGTTCGCATATAAGCGAAAAACAAGAAAAAAGGGAAATTTCCTGAAAACGGGAAAAGAGGAATTTAAAAAAAGGAATAAGGGGGAAAGAGGGGAATAAGAGCGAAAGTTTAAAGTATGCAATCGCGTTTTGGCAATGAAAAATTCACTAGAATCAATCTTAAGATCCGCTGGCGTGATTTGCTTGAATTGCGTGTTCAAATAATTCGCGCCAAAAAATGGAATCACTATTGGGCATTGCGCGCGCTTTTTAAAATTGAAACCAAAGAAAGAAACAAATGAGTGAGACGGATTCTGTTCCTAGGTTCCTATCACCAACATACTACCAAAGTCGAAAAAATTCCACAAATAAAGTGGTTCGTGTCCGTGGTAAGTTTCTAAAATATCCTTTCTGGACACATCCTAAAATGATATTGCGTAATTGTGAGTCACAAATTTACGATAAGAATGTTAAAGTATTTTTTGTTTTAATGCTTAATTAGGATAATAAGTAACCTAGAATGTTGTTTACGCATTAAAGGAAATTCTAGAAACTTAGCACGGACACGAACCACTTTCGCTGTCGAATCGTCTAGATGTCGGTAACATGTCGGTCACAGGAATCTAGAATTAAAATTCGCTTTCTTCATCTACTGAATAGTACTATTTTAATTGTGAGTGGGAGTTTTTAATTATCCAGATGGAAATAACTTGTCGCGAATTGATGTCAGTGAGCTAAATTAAGCGTGAAAAATAAATGCTTGTGCGTCACGTATATATAGGAAAGCTCATGGGTCGCACTTGTTGTTGTAATAAGCAAATGAGAAGTTTTCAAGGGTCGTTCAATGACCCATTAGAAGTCATAAGTGCAGACATTGCGAAACAAAATTCTCGAAAAACAGGATCAATAGGGCGATTTTTCACGAAAATAGGGGAAGAGATTTTTTAAAAAATAAAATTATTGTCGGTATCATATTCGAAAGATTTCAAGTCGAAATATATTGGATTTAAAAAAAAATAGTTGAATTATCAAACAAAACAGAATAATTAAAAAAAATAATAATAATAAAACTAAAAAGACAAATTTCTAAGAAAGGAGTTTAATTGTCAACTAAGAGATTATTTAGTTTTTTCTACCAAATAAAATGAATTTTCTTCTAAAAAAAGATAAATTTTCTACCAAAATAGTTAAATTTTCGATCAAAAAATATGAATTTTCAGACATAAATAATACAGTACAATTTCGTTAAAAAAATAACTTTTAAGTAAAAGCAAGGCATTTTTAACAAAATATTTCAAGTTTCAAACAAGTAAATAAATCTTCAATCGAAGAAATTAATGTTTAGCCAAAAATTTTCAATTAAGAAAATAATCAATTTCAACAAAATAGTTTAATTTTCAAGCAAAGACAAAAATTTAAAAATAAAATAAAGAATCTTCTAAAAAAAACATTTTTAACAAAGTAGTTCATCTTACAACGAATTTGTTAATTTTAAACTAGAGAATTTTTTTTTAGAAAAGAATTAAAAAAAAGTATAAATGAATTTAGAAAATAATTTTTAACAAATAATTTAATAGCTCATGTTTCAATCAAATATGTTTTATTTTAAATAAAAAAAGTGAAATTCAATCAAAAGAGCCGAATTTTGATCGAAATAGCTGAATCTTGAACAGATTAATTTTAACCCAATATTTTAATTTTTAACCATATAAGATATTTTTTGATCCAAAAATGGAATAGTTAAATTATCGACTACATAAATTTTGAATTAAATTTTCAGTCAAAAATTTAACTTTTCCATATTTTGTTAAAAATTTGATCTTTTTAGTTCAGAATTAAACTATTGGTTTAAAAATTACCTAATTTGTTGTTTCTTGAAACTTGTTTTTAGTTTAAGTATCTTATTTTGGCTTGGAAATTCGTTGTTTTTTTTGGATGAAAATTATTTTATTTTATATAAAATTTAACTTTTCTATTTTTGGTTAAAAATGAATTTTTTTATTTGATAACTCAAATTCAAATAATTCAATCTTCTTGGTAGATAAGAAACTAGTTTTTTAGTTTCAAATTAATTTTTTTACCTAAAGATAAATTTTTTCAATTTTTTTGTTCAAATTTGAACTTTTTAGTTGAAAATTCGTCTTTCTTTGTCAAAAACTTTTGGTTAAAAATGCATTAACTTGAAAATTCGACCATTTGAATGAGCTTCTTTTGTTTTTAGATTACAAAATTTTCATTTGTTGAAAACTTGTCTTTTTGGTTTTCGTTTTTTTTTTAAATTAATTTTTGAATCTGTTAGAAATTTTTTTTTGGTGGAAAATTAATCTTATCGGTTCCAATTTCGTCTCTTTGGATTACAAATTTATCTTTTTTTGCAGAAACCTTATCTTTTTTTTTGATAACTCAAATTCAAATAATTCAATCTTCTTGGTAGAAAAGAAACTAGTTTTTTAGTTTCAAATTAATTTTTTTAACTAAAGATAAAAATTTTCAATTTTTTGTTCAAATTTGAACTTGTTTAGTTGCAAATTCGTATTTCTTTGTCAAAAACATCTTATTTCCTGGAAATTTCCTCTTTTTTGGTTGAAAATGCATTAACTTGAAAATTCGACCATTTGAATAGGCTTCTTTTGTTTTTTGATTGAAAAATTTTCATTCGTTGAAAATTTTTTCTTTTAGGTTGAAAAATTCATCATTTAAAATGAAAATTCATCTCTCTGACTAAAAATTCGTTTTTTTTAAATTAATTTTTGAAGAGTATGTCAACTTTACCATTTTTAGCTGATTTTATTTGTTTTAAGTTTTGAATCTGGTGAAAATTTTTTTTTGGTAAAAAATTAATCTTATCGGTTAAAATGTTGTCTTTTTGGATTACAAATTTATCTTTTTTTGCAGAAACCTCATATTTTTTTTTTTTTTGAAAATTAAACTTTTTTAGTTGAAAGTTCGTCTTTTATTGTTACATTTTTGGTTGAAAATTGAACGTTTTTAAACAGTCTTTTAGCTTGTAAGATTAACAATTTAAAACTTTTTTTTCTTTCAAGGCTGAAAAATTTTTTAATGTTGAAATTTGGTCTTTTTTGGTTATAAAACTCATCATTGAATTTAAAAATTCATGTCTATAGTTAAAAAATTGTTTTTTCTTATATAATTCTTTTTTTGAGTTAAAAATTCAACCATTTGGAAATTTATAAATCTGGTTGAAAATCTGTCTTTTTGGCAGAAAATTAATTTTTCGGTTGTGGTTAAGAAATTAAAATTTTCTCGTAGATATTTTATCTTTTTTGTTGAATATTTAACTCGTTGCTTAAATATTGAACTATTTGTACAAAATGATCAATTGACAATTTGACTAACAATTTGTTGTTAAAAACTCAGTTTTTTTGTCGAAAGTTCAACTTTTTGTTTGGAAATTCGTCCGTTTGGATTTAAGATTAATTTTTTCTTCCCTGAAAGTTCTTGGTTAAATATTCATCCCTATTGTTTCATAATTTAACTTTTCTAGACATTCATTTTATTAGTTCAAGAATTAATTATTTCGTAGAAATTTGTTTTTATTTTCTTCGAAAAACAATGCTTGGAACTGAAAATTTTATTATTCCATTTATAGTTAAAAATTCATATTTCTAAGTTCAAAATTTACTAATTAAAATAAACAAAAAATAAAAACAACTAATTCGATGGAAAATTACCTTTTTTGTTGAAAATTCGTCTTTTTTCGAAAATTTTGAATTCAAAAAGTATCTTTTTCCGCATCTGTATTATTTTCTTTTTTTCTCTTCCACGTGGGATAAGGAAGAGCATTCAAAGAAATTGAATAGAAATGGTTGAGTAATGTCGAATGTACATTTGCCTCTGGTAACTTTTTACTCGTGTTTCTTTCGTTATTTAAATCGCGTGACTTGTAAATCAAAGATACATAATTTTTAATACCCATAAAGAAAGTTCTTTAAATACACTTTGAAGATGTGGAAAATTTTCTTAAACTTTCAATCAGAATTCATCTTTTCATTATTTGCTTTTTTATAATCAATACAAATTTCGACGCTGAAGTCGTTACTTCGGAAAAATTATTTATGAAGAACAAGAAAAAAATTGGTCTGGCCCTGGATTTGAACTTGGAACGCCACTATCCATGCGTGGTGCGTTTACCAATTTTGCAAACGAGGCAAGTTAAAATCCGGGCCGAGGCAGATTTTTTCTTGTTCATAATTTAGAGATCAGGAAGAATTAGAGGCAAAATTAAAATAATTGCTAAATCAGACTTTAATTGCTTGATTAGTGCCTTCAATTAGAGTTCTTCAATTATTGCTTGCTATTCCAAAGTGTCGCTAAAGGTGTTAATTGCGCAGATTCGTTCATTTTTATACCCATTATACCTTATCATTAAAAAAAATTATTCGTTTTAATTAAAAACTCTACAATTGGGGGGGGGGGGGGTCATAATGAATATTTTTGCTCAAAAATTAAACTTGTTTGTTGAAACGTATTATTTTTATTTTATTTTTTTAAATTAATCATTTTGGTCGAAAATTCAACTCTTTTTTAAGGTAAATAATATATTATTTGTTCAGAATTTATCTTTTTTGGTTAAACTTTTCATTTATTTTTTATTTTTATTTATTTTATTTTGTTAAACTTTCTTCGTTTTCGATAGAAATTGCGTAATTTTGAATTGAAAATTAATCTTTTGGTAGAAAATTCATCGTTTTGATTGAATGTTAATTCCTTTTAATGCAAAAGTAATTTTTGTTTAAAATTCATATTTTTTGGTACAAAAAATAATCATTTTGTTAAAAATTTCTTTATTTTGTTAAAAAATACTCTTTTTTTGGTTGAAAAATTCCACTACATGTTTCAAATTTGAACTGATTTATAAAAAATTACTTTTTTTAGCTGAAGATTCATTTCTTAGGTTAAAATTGTTACCTATTTTGTTGAACATTAAGTTTTTTAGTTGAGAGTTTTTTTCTACCAAGAAGGTTAAATTATTTGAATTTGAGTTATCAAATAAAAAATCCATTTTTAAGTTTTCATGAAAAATTTAATTTTCAACAAAAAAAAAATTTCTCTCAAAGGGTTAATTATTTAAATTAAGCGGGTATACCTGCAAATTCTTTGAAAATTCTGAAATCTTCGATAACTCTTGTATAGTTTGAAATTATCTCGAAGATTTTGAATAACGTAAAAATATATAAACTATAAATGTTTATCTGCCAATAATTTACAAATTTTTATTGCAAATTTCCCGGTAAAAATCTCAAACATTGAATTTAATCCTCAAACGATCTGAAGTTAAAAGTTAAGATATTGTGTCAAAATTGAACAAGTTGAAAGCAGCTGAATCTCATAAACTGTATAAATTACACTGTTCAGTGGCTTGAGTTTTTGAAATTATTTCTCTGCTTTTCTTCTGAATTCTATTTTTGTGATTCTGTAACCAGCTGCTCGTAAAAATATCGGGCCATTTGTTCTTTGAAGTAGCAATTTACGATATATTCAAACATTAAAAATTATCACTGCAGTGTGTTCTCTTTCATGTGCCGCATAGCTTGACAGATGAAAATTATTTTTTTTCTAATTCAACAGGGTGGCAAAAATTAATTTTCGAAATTCTCTGGTTTTTCACGGACAAATTTTTATTTTAATATTGTAATAATGTCGATCAAAAAAGATGACTTTCCTACAATAAAATAAGAATTTTTAATCTAAAAGGATAAGCTATCAACAAAATAGTTTTTAACTAAATAAATGAATTCTTTTTAAATAGTTGAATATTTAAAAAAAAAAGAATTTTTAATCTAACGGGACGAATTTTCTGCCGAAATAGAGGAATTTTTGCTAAAAAATTTGAATTTTCGATTAAAAAACAAGATTTTTCAACTTTCAAACAAAAGAGATTTAACTTGTATCAAAACAATTGCATTCAAAAAAATTAATTAAAAAATAACATTTACTAAATAGTTGCATTTGCAATCAAATAGTTTAAAGAAAAGGAGGAGAATTATCAAACAGAAAAGATTAAATTCCAAACATAAACAATTGCGTTTTTTAAAAAATAATTTAATTAAAAAAAACTTAATAGTTGCATTTGCAATCAAATAGTTATTAAGGTAAATAGATATTTTAAAAAAATCGAAAAGTTAAAATTTCAAATGATTTCAAATAATTTTACTTCTATTTTTTTGTATTATTCGTTATTGACAATTCATTTTAAAAAAAAAGATGAATTTGTGAAACAGATGAATTTTCAACGAGATATATAAATCTTCAAACCCATAGTTGAATTTTGAATAAAAAAAAATTTGTAAGCAAAAATAGAAAAGTTAAATTTTCAGTGAAAAATTAATTTTCTACTAATTATTTAATTTCATTAATATCGATCTAAAAAAGAGTCTCATTTCTCTCTGCAAAAAACTCCACACGAAAACTTGATCAACAATTTTTAAAGATTAAAAAATTTTTTTACTGCTTTAGAATAGAGAATATTGAGATTGGATGAAAATATCAAATTATACAGAGGAATGTCATTCAATAAAATTTTTGATACAGTTTTACCTCGTACAATGAATAATTTGTTATGACGCTTTTAAATTGATTCGTTGAAATTGAAATAGCACGTCGCATCTCTCGCACACTAATCTCGCACTCAATTTTGAGTTTTTCCTTCTCAGAAACAAGTGTATATGACGTTTTTATTGTTTTATGCTTCGTTTTACTAAAATTAATTATCAACTTA
>JAAAKG020019053.1:0-15900 GCA_010014905.2 Druon quercuslanigerum
AAAATGCTCTTTTTTCCTTATTTTCACTTTTTCTAATTGTACTTTTCTTCATCTTTTTCTTCCTACTTAATTATATTAATAATATAAAAATTATTTATATAAAAAATTAACTATTTTCTTAACGTTTTCCTTAACTCTTTTGTCAACAAATTTCTTAATGTATTCCTTAACCTTTTTCTCAACTTTTTGCTCAACTCCTTCTTCAAATATTTCCCCAACGTTTTTCTCAAATTTTTTTCTTAACTTTTTCCTCACTACATCGCTCAACAATTTTCTCAATATTTTCCATCATTCTTTCTCAACCTTTTTCTCAACCATTTCCTTAGCGCTTTCCTCCACTTGTTTTTTCAACTATTTTATCAACTCCTTTGTCAACAATTTGATCAATGTTTTGTTTAACTTCATTCTCAAACATTTTTTAACACTTTCATCGAGTTCTTTCTCAACTTTCTCTACTTGTTCCCTAACTTTCTTCTCAACTGTTTCCTGAACTTCTTTTTTAACTATTTCCTTAGCACTTTTCTCAACCTCTGTCTCAACTTTTTCCTTAACCCTTCGGCTATCAATTTTCTTAATGTTTTTCTTCACTACTTTCCCAACTTTTTCCTAATTCCTTTGTCGACAGTTTTGTTAATATTTTTCTTGACTTCATTCTCAACTTTTTCTTTAACTCCATTGTTGATCATTTGCTCAACGCTTTCCTTAACTTCTTTCTCAACGTTTTCCCTAATTTCTTTCTCAACCATTTCTTCAACTTTTTTCTCAATACTTTTGTCGACAGTTTTCTCAATATATTTTTCTTGACTTCTTTCTCAACATTTTCTTTAACTCCATTGTCGGTTATTTCCTCAATGTATTCCTTAACTTTCTTCTAAACCTTTTACTCAACTTCTTTCTGAATCATTTTCCTTATAGCTCTTTGTTCAACAATTTTCCTAATGTTTTTCTTATCTCCTTACTCAACTTTTTCCTGACCTTCTATCTCAACCATTCCATCAACGCTTTCCTCTGCTTCTTTCTCAACTTTTTCTTCTGCTCCTTTGTCAACCAATATTTTATCATTTTACTAAACTTCTTTCACAACATTTTCCTCAACTTCTTTCTCAATTTTCCTCTTAACTTCTTTGTCAACCGTTTTCTCAACGTTTTGTCTTAACTTCTTTCTTAAACTTTTCCTCAACTCCTTCCTCAACCATTCTCTCAACGTTAGCCTCAGTTTCTTTCTCAACTTTTTCCGTTACTCTTTAGTCAACTTCTTTCTCAACTTCTTTCTGATCTATTTTCTCAACTTTTTTCAACTTCTTTCTCAACTTTTTCCTGATTTCTTTGGTCAGCAATTTTCTTAATGTCTATATTAACTTCTTTCTAAACAATTACCTCCACAATTTCCTCAACTTCTTTCTTAAGCTTTTCTTTAACTTCTTCCTCAACCATTCTCTCAACGTTTTCCTCAATTTCTTTCTCAACTTTTTCTGTAACTCTTTTGTCAACAATTTTCTCAATGTCACTGTCTTTCTTAACTTCTTTCTCAACATCTTTCTGCTCTATTTCCGCAACCTTTTTTTAACTTCTTTCTCAAATATTTCATCAACTCCTTTGGCGACCATTTTATCAACTATTTCCCTAACTTCTTTCTCAACTTTTTCCTGAACTTCTTTCTTAACTATTTCATCAACTTCTTCCACAACTTCTGTCTCAACTTTTTCCTCAACCATTTTGCTGTCAATTTTCTCAATATTTTCCTTCACTTCTTTCTCAATTTTTTCTTAGTTCCTGTGTCGACAATGTTCTCAATATTTTACTTAACTTCTTTCCCAACTTTTTCCTTAGCTTCTTTCTCAACCATTTCGTCAACTTTTTCCTCAAATCTTTTGTAGACAATTTTCTCAATATATTTTTCTTGACTTCTTTCTCAGCTTTTTCTTTAACTCGATTGTCGGTCAGTTCCTCATCGTAATGCTTAACTTTCTTCTAAACTTTTTGCTCAACTTCTTTTTGAATCATTTTCCTTATAGCTCTTTGGTCAAAAATTTTCCTAATGTTTTTCTTATCTCCTTTCTCAACTTTTTCCTCACCTTCTATCTCAACCATTCCATCAACGCCTTCCTCTGAGTCTTTCTCGACTTTTTCCTAAACTCCTTTGTCAAACATTTTCCGAATATTTTCCTAAACTTCTTTCACAACATTTTCCTCAACTCATTTATCAGCCATTTTTTCAAAGCTTTCCTCAACTTCTTTCTCAATTCTCCTCTTAACTTCTGTGTCAACCGTTTCCTAAACGTTTTTCTTAACTTCTTTCTTAACCTTTTCCTCAGCTTCTTTCTCAATCATTCTCTCAACGTTTTCCTCAGTGTCTTTCTCAACTTTTTCCGTAACTCTTTTGACAACAATTTTCTCAATGCCTTTCTTAACTTCTTTCTGATATATTTTCTCAACCTTTTTTTCAAACTCTTTCTCAACTTTTTCACCGCCTCCTTTGTCGACCATTTCCTCAACTTTTTCCTCGATTTCTTTCTCAACTTTTTCATCAACTCTATGGCAAAAATTTTCTCAATGTTTTCCTTAAATTCATCTCAGCATCTTTCTAAACCATTTTCTCAACGTTTACTTTAACTCTTTTGTCAACAAATTTCTCAATATTTTCCTTAACTTTTTGCTCAACTTCATTTTCAACTATTTCCCCAGCGTTTTTCTCAGCGTTCTTCGTAACTTTTTTTTCTTAACTTTTTCCTTAGTTCATCGGTTAACAATTTTCACATCATTTTCCCTCATTCTTTCTCAATATTTTTTTTTAACCATTTGCTTAATGCTTTCCTCCACTTGTTTTTTTAAATTTTTCTATCAACTCCTTTGTCAACAATTTCATCATTCTTTTTCTTAACTTCTTTCTCAACCATTTGCTCAACACTTTAATCAACTTCTTTCTCAACTTCTCTATCGACTCCTTTGTTGACCATTTCGTCAAAGTTTTACTTAACTTCTTTCTCTACTTTTTTCTTAACTTCTTTCTCAACTTTTTCCTGAACTTCTTTCTCAACCATTTCCACAACATCTGTCTCAACTTTTTCCTCAACCCTTTTCCTGTCAATTTTCTTAATGTTTTCCTATGCTTCTTTCTCAACTTTTTCTTACTTCTTGTGTCGACAATTTCCTCAAAGTTTTCCTTAACTTCTTTCTCTACTTTCTCCCTAATTTCTTTCTTGACTTTTTCTTATAGCTCTTTGTTCAACAATTTTCTTAATATTTTTCTTATCTCCTTTCTCAACTTTTTCCACACCTTCTATCTAAACCATTCCATCAACGCTTTCCTCTGCTTCTTTCTCAACTTTTTCTTTAACTCCTTTATCAACTCTTTTGTCAAACATTTTCCTAAATTTTTTTCACAACATTTTCTTCAACTTCTTCCTCAACAATTCTCTCAACTTTTTCCTCAGTTTCTTTTTCAACTTTTAACGTAACTCTTTTAATAAAAATTTTCTCAATATCTTTTTAGCATCTTCTCAGTGTCTTTCTTAAATTGTTTCTTAACTATTTTCTCAACGTTTTTCTCCACTCCTTTCTTAACCATTTCCTCAAATTTTTCCTTAACTTTTTTTTTTTTATTTTTGGTCGAAAATTTTCTCAATGTTTTTCTTAATGAATAAAAATTTGTTAGCCCTTTTCTCTACCACTTAAGGAAGGTAACATGATAGGACTTTGTTTCAACAAGAGCGAAACCGTATTTCCGTACACTTGTTAAGAAGATAGTCACCTAAGCGTGATAGAAATTCCTTCCGCTTCATCGATACTAATTGTAGGAAGCCCTAGGAGCCTAAGAATACTCGAGAAACCTTAGATTATCGAAATCACGTCTTTCATGGAGTTAAACACTCTCCTCTAGGAAAGTGGGCTTGGCATCAAAGCCCGTTTCTGCTCATTTCTGCTGCAGCACCTCCCAGCTATATAAAACTATGGAAGAGAGCGTAAGACGAGGGTGGAGCGGGTGTATGAATAAGTCGATATGCTAATGCGAAAACCCTTGAAGTTAGCTGAGCACGACAAAGAAAGTTGCAGGGTATACACTATACAGGACGATGCAAGAAAGTGCGCGGGAACGCGGAAGGCAGTTTTGTACGCCAGCGGCATCACTATAACCATAACCCACCACTAGAAATCTTCGCAGGACCGACCACTTCGTCGTAATTCTTGCGGAAGGGAAGTCATAAGAATAGTAGAACAAAGGGGAAACCACAAGTTAGGGGTTCCTTAACTTTTCTTGAAGAACCAAGGTATCAAGAGGTTGTGACCTTGAAAATTCGATACCATCCATTTCATTCGAAGAGAGACGTGAAGAGGTGTGATTTTCAGTTTAAAGGATAGCACTTCTACTCTTATAAAAATACATTCTGTACGGAAAACAGATGAATGAGTGCATTCTGATAAAAAAAGAAGATGGACATGGAGGTAAAGGTGAAGAAAAAAAATAGACAAAAGTTAAGAAAGGATTTTAATAAAAAGTTGCGAAAGAGTTTAGGAAAATGTTGATAAAGAAGTTGAGAAAGAAGTTAAAGGTAAATTAAGGAAAAGATTAAGAAATAAGTTCAGTCTAATGTTCAGAAAATGTTCGAGAACAGATATGAGGAAACAGGTGAGAAAGAAGTTACGGTAAAAGTTGAGAATGAAGATTAGGAAAACGTTCAGTTCATTTTTGTGAAAGAATTTAAGAAAACATGTGAGAAAGAGGTTAAGAAAAAAAAGGAGACAGAAGTTGATGGAAAAGTTAAGGAAAATGTCGATAAAGAAGTTGAGAAAGAAGTTTAGGAAAACGTTGAGTTGATGGTTGCGAAAGGATTTGAGAACAAATATAAGAAAGAGATTAAGGGAAAAGTCGGTAAAGAAATTGCGGAAAGAATTAGGGAAAATGTTGATAAAAAAGTTAAGGGGAAAGTTGAGGAAAAGGTTGAGTGGGAAATTGAGGATAATATTGAGAAAATTGCCGAGAATAGACATAATGAAAAAATGAGAAATAAGTTGAGAAACAAGTTTAGGAAAACATTAAGGAAGAAGTTGATCAAGTTGAGAAATACGCTGAGAAAATAATTGAGAAAGTAGTTGAGGAAAGAGCTGTGAAAGAAGTTATGGAAAAAGTTGAGAATGAAAATTAGGAAAACGTTGAGTTAATTATTAAGAATGAACTTGAGAAAAAATATGAGAAAGAGGTTAAGGAAAAAAAGGAGAAAGAAGTTGAGGGTAAAGGTAAGAAAATGTTGATGAAGAAGTTCAGGAGACAATTGCGGAAAAGGTTGATAAAGAAATTAAGAAATAGGTTGAAAAAAATGTTGAGAGAAAATTTCAGGAAAATGTTGAAGAAAAGTAGAGCAAGGGAAATAGGGTGAGCAAAAGATTGAAAAGCAGTTGACGAAAAAGTTAAGCAAAAAGTTGAGAAAGAGTTGAGGAAAATTTTGATAAAGAAATTGAGAAAGAAGTTAAAGTTAAAGTGAGGAAAAGGTTAAAAAATAAGTTCAGGGTAATGTTCATAAGATATTTGAGAGTCCTGAGAAAATGGTAAGAAAGGAGCTGAAGAAAAAGTTGGGGAAAATGTTGATGCAGAAGTTAAGGAGACAGTTGAGGAAAACGTTGATAAAGAAGTTAAGAAATAGGTTGAAAAAAATTTTAAGTTAAAATTTAAGGAAAAGTTGAAGAAAAGTAGAGAAAGTAGTCGGGGAAAAATTATGGAGAAAGTAGATCAAGATGAGAAGTTTGCCGAGGAAAAGATTGAGAAAGCAGCTGAGGAAAAAATTGAGCAAAAAGTTGAAAAAGAGTTGAGGAAAATTTTGATAAAGAAGTTGAGAAAGAAGTTAAAGGTAAACTGAGAAAAAGGTTAAGAAATAAGTTCAGGGTATTGTTCAGAAAATATTTGAGAGGACTGAAGAAATGGTAAGAAAGGAGCTGAGGAAAAAGTTGATAAAAAAGTTAAGGAAAAAGATGAGAAAAAAGTTGTGAAAGAATTTGAGGAAAAATAAGGGAAAAAATGATGAAGTTGAGAAATTCGCTAAGGAAATAATTGAAAAAGCAGTTGAGGACACAGCTGTGAAAGAAGTTATAGTAAAAGTTAAGAGAAAAGTTGAGAATGAATTTTAGGAAAACGTTGAGTTAATGGTTGAGAAAGGATTTGAGAAAAACTGTAAGAAAGAGGTTAATGAAAAAGTTGAGAAAGAAGCTGAGGAAAAAGTCAAGGAAAATGCTGATGAAGAAGTTCAGGAGACAACTGCGGAAAAGGTTGATAAAGAAGTTAAGGATAAGGTTGAGAAAAATGTTGAGAAAAAATTGAAGGATAAAGTTGAAGAAAAGTAGAGAAAGAAGTCGGGGAAAAATTATGGAAAAAGTGGATAAAGATGAGAAATACGCCAAGGAAAAGATTGAGAAAGCAATTGAGGAAAAAGTTGAGAAAGAGTTGAGGAAAATTTTGATAAAGAAATTGAGAAAGAAGTTAAACGAAAATTGAGGAAAATATTAAGAAATAAGTTCAGGGTAATGTTCAGAAAATATTTGAGAGGCCTGAGGAAATGGTAAGAAAGGAGCTAAGGAAAAAGTTAAGGAAAATGTTGATGAAGAAGTTAGGTAGACAATTGAAGAAAAGGTTGATAAAGAAGTTATGAAATAGGTTGAGAAAAATGTTGAGCGAAAATTTCAAGAAAAAGTTGAAGAAAAGTAGAGAAAGAAGTCGGGGGAAAATTATGGAAAAAATGGATCAAGATGAGAAGTACGCCGAGGAAAAGATTGAGAAAGCAGTTGAGGAAAAAATTGAGCAACAACTTAAGAAAGAGTTGAGGAAATTTTTGATGAAGAAGTTTAGAAAGAATTTAAAGAAAAATTAAGGAAAAGTTTAAGAAATAAGTTCAGGGTAATGTTCAGAAATGTTCGAGACTCTTAGAAATCTTATCAGCTTTTTCACGTTTTTGTTGTCCACACCGGTTCATATTTTAGAACTCATTTTGTAATTTCATTATTGCAAAAGATTTAAAACATCGATGATAAAAAACGGGTTGTACACTCTAGAACTTCCTAAATTGCAACTTCAAATAAAAATGAAAATTCCCGTCTTAAGTTCCAAGAAAGAGAATAACATAATAGCTTGTACACCTGCGCTACCGCGATATCGTCATGCACGCTTGTACAATTATTCGCACATCACACCCCCCCCCTGCCGAGTAAAGTTAAGTTAAAAAGGAACGACATCGAGGGTGGTACTTTTCAGGAGGCACTGAGGCAGCGGATTCCGGATTGGACCAAGTTTGTGCGTGGCAGCGTGGATCGCACAAGTCGTGCCAGGCGAGTGGTGGGAGGCGAGCGGTCGCTTCCGAGTCGAACCGACTTCCTCCGAACTTGCCCGACTAACTCTCAACGCGCCAAGTCGGCAACGAGGGTTCAGTTGTGCCGCGGCCTCTGACGAGGGGGCTTTGTGCGACGTATATGATTCTTCACGAGTTCGACAACGCATCACAACGCGTGTCCTCGGTTTTCGTTTTTCGCCCGGAAGTCATCGGGATCAAAAAATTCCCTCTTTTCGCGCTCCCCTCCGAACGAAAAGCCTCCTTTGGATAATTAATAACGTTTCACTCTCGGTCACAACAGATGTGACAACCTCGTGTTTTCTGCACTGTATGTTTAGTTAAGAAAAGTTTTTTTCAGTTCGGGAAGTTGGAAGTGTTTGAGGAAGTGAAAAGTGATTAAAGCAGTGACAAATGTGCTATTAGTGTTTTTTCGGAATATGCAAAAATAAACGAGTTAAACATACCAAATCGTAAGAAGCAGCGAAGTGTCACTGAAAACAGATTCACGAGTTGGCAGATTTATCCTTCCTTTGGAACTGGAACCGTGAGTACCTGCCTACCTGCCGGAATCCTAAAGGAAAGAGAAGGAGGAATTCCTTTGTTCCTGAAGGAGGCAGAAAAGGACGAGAAGTGGCCAAGTGTCTGAGCCTTGGAGAAGGTACAAGAGAAGCAAGAGGCAAACGCACTTTGTCGGTGAATGACCACGCGGCGGTCAGACTCAAGGCCACCCCGAGAATCACTCGACCCACGTTCAGGTTCTCCAGAGTCCAGAGTGAAAACTCTGGAGCGATTTAGATTTGACTCTGGATAGGTGATTTTGAAAACAGTCGATTTTAAAAAGTGAGAAGGTCTTTCTGAGGAAGGATCTGGAAGGTTTTGAGAAGTGGGGAGACTATTGGTTACTTGGAATAGTGGATAAAGTGGATCATAGTGGATAGAAGAGAAGAGAGAATGCAGAACAGAGGATTTGATGCCGCAATGGTGCTGGTGAAGGCAGCTGTTCTCACAGCTGCCGTAGCCCAAATACTAGGATCGGCAATGGCTAGCAGGCCGGTCGGGACTCATCTTGGACATGCTTACTTCGAACAACCATGCTGCGGACATTCTCATCTCAGGCATCATAAAGGTTGGCTTCCTTTTGCGAATTGATGATTTTACTCTCCTTTTTCCTTATCACTTTCCTCATCTTTTACATTTCTTTCTTATTTTCCACCGATGTCAGTTCACTTTTCAGAATCTAGATTTCCTCTAATTCTACTCATCCTTCTATCGAATGATTGTTTCTTGTTTTTACATTGTAACCACTTAATTCCTTCTCAACGTCTCATTTTTCATATTCTTTATCATTTTTTCCTCATCTTTTCCACAAGATTTTGTCTATGATTCAAGGTTATTTTTCGACGTGTTTACTCATCATGAATATTGCCTTTCCGCTTCCTAAGAATCTAAATATCTTGTTCTAATTGTACTCCTTTACATGGAAAAAAATTCCTCCTCTCAGGTTTCTTTATATTTTGTCTACGTATGTTTCGCAAGCCTTATTCTTTACCTTTATCTTCAACTCTTTTCTCACATTTTTCATAATTTCTTTCATCTTTTACATCGGGTTTTCGAGTAACATTTAATTTTTAAAACTCTCTTTTTGACTGTATACCGTCTTTCAATTTCTTCAGAATCAAATTTTCCTCTACTTCTACTCCTCTTTTCATGTGAAAAATTCTTCTCTATTCTTCTCATATTGGAACCTCTTCATTCCTTCGCACCGTGTCATTTCTTCATGTTCTTTTTCTTCATATATCTTTCCTCATCTTTTTAAAAATCTTTTTCTTCACCTTTTTCCTAATCTTAATTTCTATCTTCATCTTTTTCACTATGTTCTCAGTCACATTTCAATTTTAAAGTTCTTTTTTTTCCTGTATACCCTCTTTCCATTTCTACAGAATCAAATTTTCCTCTAATTCTGCGCCTCTTTTCGTATGAATAATTCTTCTCTTCCTCTTGTATGGAACCTCTTCATACCTTCTCACCGTCCCCTTTCTTCGTATTCTTTTTCATATTTTTCTTCATGTTTCTTTTCCTCATCTTTTTCTTTACCTTTTCCCTAATATTCATTTCCTTCGTCGTCTTCTCGAACGGGTTAAAAATAAGATTTAAACTTTTTCTTTCGGCGTGTATACTGTGGATTTTACCTAGTTGTCATCTTTAGTGATTTAATTAGTTTTTCTTTAAAAAAATAAAAGAAAATAATTTTGGTATAACATCTTAAAATACATGTGTCGTAAACAAATAAATAGTGATATTATTTCTACTTGTTCTTGCGGTTTATAAACCGGATTCTTTTAAACTCTGATTTTTTTGTACAAATAAAGATTAAAAAATGCAGTCGTGAATGTTGAATGGAGACTTTTTCATAATAGCAATTTAAAAACAATTGTGCGATTTTAGCAAATGGGATATAATTCAGTTTAGTTGCACGTGTACATGAAAAATGAAAACAGCAATGCCATAAACTCGGATTTGTTTAAAACGGTATTTATAAATGTTCCTGACAGCGATTGCAAAGCGCGATTTCAAAGTACAACTCACGATAAGCCCGTATTTTAAAGGTAATAACGTGGGGAAAACTGTGCAGAATTGGAATAACGGAGAACGTTGCTAAAACTGATGACCCGACTGTCACGCTCAGAACATCGTACGTTAAAATCATATTCAAAATTTTATGAACTCTGATAACATCCCGCTAATTAAAAAAAAACTGAAGAAACCTGCAGGGATTTTTTAAATGACTTCTATTTATGCGAAAAAGTGGAATGTTTTAAATAGATCACCGTATGCCAATATTAGTCGAAGTAGAATCAAGTATTTTAATAATAATGGAATGTGGAAAAACACGTTCTATTATCGGGTTGGTCAGGGATTTAAAAAAAATCTGACAAAAGTGCGGGAATTTATATAAGAGGTATTTTAAATAACTGGCAAGGAAACTAAATTTTAAATCGCTTTATTATGTTTAAAAAAGATTCTATGTTAAAAATTTTTACCTTTCCTTTTTTTTAATGTCATCCTTGCTTATAACGATTATATTTTTAGTTATACATTTTTTTATCTTGTTCAAAATTGAATTATTTTTATATAAAATTCTGGAGTTTTTTGTCGGAAATTCATATTTTAGTGTTGGTACTTGAACTATTTTTTTTAAATCCAATATATATTATGTTCTTCGACCAAGAGTGTAGAATAAAAATGATGGTCGGTTTTTTTGCTTTTTTGATAGAATATCGTTTATAGTTCAAAATTTCAATATTTTGTTCAAATAATTGCTGGAAAAATTCTTTTTTTTATTAAAAATAATTTTTTAACTGAAAATGTAAATTCCCCATTTTCGTTTGGTTGAAAATTAAGTTTTTTTGATAAAACTTTATCTTTTCGTGATTAAAAATCAGACTTTATTAACTACATACGTCTCTTAAACTTAAAAATTCATTTTTTTATGAAAATGTTGATCTTTTTGTAGGAAATTAAGGTTTTTTGGTTAAAAATTCAGAAATTTCGTCTTTTATTTTGAAACTTAAAAAATTTGTCTCGGCTTTTTTTTAAATTTTTAACTGAAAAATCTTTATGTGTTAAGACGCTGTCTTTTTATTTGGAAAGTTTCTATATTTTAGTTTACTATTCATCTCTAGTCAAAAATTTGACCATGTTAAAAATTAATTTTGTTTACTGTAAATTTAACTTTTCCAGTTTTAGTTGACAATTCAGTTATTTCTTTGTAAATTTATCTTTTTCGTTAAAAATGCATCTTTTTTGTAAAAAATAAACAATTCAGGTTTAGACTGTAAATTAAAACCCGCCATTTCGTAGACAAAAAAATATTACATTTTTTGTTCAGAGCACATCTTTCTAGATTGAAAACTAAACTATTTTGTTAAATATTTGTTTGAAAATTGAATTATTTGTTTGATAGTTCGTGTATTTAGTTCAGTGTCCTTTGTGATAGAAAAATAATCTTCTTTTATGAAAAATTGTCTTTTTGGTTTTAAAATTAATGTGTTTTGATAGAAATTTTTATCTTTTCAGATGAAATATCAACGATTACATTTTTGGTTGAGAATTCATCTTTCTAGGTTGAAATTCAAACATATTTGGTTAAAAATTAAAATATTTGATAAAAAATTGAATTATGTGATTGATTATTCAACTATTTGGTTGAAAATTCTTTCTTTTTTGTTGAAAATTCAACTGGCTTTTAAATCTAATTATTTAGTTGAACATTTTAGCCTTTTTGTTGAGACTTTGATTTTTTTATTTGAAATTTCAATTGTCCTCTATAAACGCCTTATTTGTTTGAAAATTCATGTTTCTTGAAAATCCAACAGCCTTCTAAAAAATTAAATTATTTAGTTGAAAATGCAACTCTCTTTATTTGTTATATTTTGTTTATAGATTTTGTTTTAGAAATGTTAAAAGATTAAAATCCTAGGTTTTAAATAGTACTGGACACGAAAAATGAAAAAAATAACATGGCAAAAATAAGAGAATTTTCAAAACGTTTCTCGGCTACCCTGATTATGAAAATATAAGCTTTAACCAAATCTAAACATAACAAACATTAAAAGGGAAGAATTCAATTACTTTAGGAAAGAAGAGATGTTTTTAATTTCTTCTGTTGATGTTATTTCCAGATCGTTGTGGTCGAACGAAATAGTTTTTTTTTTGGTTCTATTTCGCCTGTGTTTCATATTAGCTTCATATGTCTTCATGGTAAAAAAAGTTTCCATATGCTAGAGATAGTCGAACCCCATGAGGGTTTGTAATTTCAAACCTATGTTTCTGGGAAAAAGCCTCGGAAAAAGCATTTCCGTAGCGAAATTGATTTTTCTCTCACATTCTTGATTGCACAAACTGAAAGCAAATTTTTTTATTTGTATGTTATTTTGCGGCTACATTACTGTTTTTCTTCTTCGTAAAGCGAAACAATATTTGGATGTACATTAAAACAAACGTAAACTCAGAAAAATTAAATTGTGTAAAAAAATTACAAGGTGGTTTAAAAAGAAGTATGTTTTTAAAAGAAATTCAGCCTTTTAAAAACATTTAGTTTATGTTTTTTTAATGTACTTCCAAATATTTAATAAATAGACATTAATCGTTCTCCAGAGTTCTGCCTTACTTAACCGTTTAGAATTTTATAATGTTAACAAAACTGTTTCAATCTAAACATTTACAATGCTTTCAACTCATTTGTAGGATTCTGAGTTTAGAAAGTACGGTGCCTGCGCCTGCTTATGGTGTTGGTGATTAATGATGATTCGACAACGAACCCAACGAATTGTGTTCTTTTTGTAACTTATCTTGAAAGTCCCTCTGATATGTTAATAGTCGGAGCAGGTATAATTAACTTAAAATGATGAAGGTGTTAACATAGCAATCAGAATCATGGACCAATGTTCTTTTGATATTTTTTTTAAAACTATAATAGGTCTTAATGTTAAAAAAATTAAGTAATGTCTAAAAAATTAATGGCGCTCAAATATTCCGAAAAGGGGGGAAATTAAAATGAGCAAAAATATGATGAATTTTTGGTGCGTTACGTGTTTTTTTTTGGTAAACAATTATAAATAATTGTCAACCAAAAAAATGTTTGTCTTCTCATTTAAATAATTTTAATTAAAAACATTCGTAAAATTAACTAAATTCATATTCGAAACCTCTAAAACTGGACAATCTAAAAATTGTGCAAATTGATATTTTAAACCTGAAATTTTCAATTAATTGAAGATGTCAATATTATGGATCTTAACTTATTAAATTCAAGAAATTGTGCCATCAACTAAATATATGAATCAATGAGACCTTTTTTTAGGTTCAAATTAAGTTATCTTTACACTAAATTTTAGTCTCGAAATGTTTGACCCAAGAATTGATACGTCTTAAAGGAATTAAATTAATTTTTAAAAATAATTTTTAGGTGGGGTTAATCTTAAGTTAGAATACAGGCTTAATTTGAGACTGGCAGAGAATTTATAAAGAAATTTAAAAAATAGGATGTGCATAAATTTTGTAACCTTTCCAAGAACATTTTTTATATAAATTTTTTGCAGTTAGCAACTGTCTAAACTTAAGATTTATAATTTCCATTTTAATGTTTAAAAATTCTTTAATTTGGATTCTATATCTATTCAAAATTGAATATATTCAACCTAGAAATCTTACAAATTTTTCAAAAAAAAAAAATCAAAGAAAAGTGGAATGATTAAATTTTCAATTTTAAAAATTAGTTCATTAAGAATTTTCTGTACTACGGAGTTCAATATTGTAAAAAAAATTGTTCCATTGTCTACTAAGCAGTCGAGTTTTTCGCTTGAAGATCTGAATTTTCAATTAAAAAGTTATTTTTTAATAAAATAGTTAAATATTGCTAATGATATTAATACAGCTTTCAACTGAAGAGATAAATTTCCAGTTATAATTATGGATTTTCTGCAAAAAAAATTCAACAAAGATTGATTTTCTATAAAAAATATTTTTTTAATAAAATACACAAGTTTCTTTTTTATCAAATAGTTCAATTTTCAACCAATGGGAATAATTTCGGACAAAGAAATAATTTTGAACAGAATATTTAATTTTCTTCAAAACAGTTTAATTTTTATCTCGAAAATGTGCATTTTCACCAAAAAAGTTAATTTTCGACCTTAACAGATTAGTTTTTAATTAGGCAGTCGAATTTTTAACCAAACATAATAAAATTTCTGCAAAAAGAGATGAACTTTGAAACTAAATATAAAAAAAAAATAATCCAAATTATTTTGAAGCCAAAAAGATGAATTTTCCGGAAGACATTCAAATTTGGTACCAAAAATTTAATAGTAGACTTCTCTACAAAAAAGAATTAACTTTCAACTAAATTTTTTTGGATTTTATTATTGGGTTCTAATTGTTAATTGAGTACGTATTTAAGTTGAAAAAGTATAAAAGGGGACAGAAAGTGAGCTCTGAAGAAGAAATAATATTTTATGTTTTTTTAAAACTTGTCTACTTATTTTTATTAACAAATTTCATTCTGACAATGATTTCACTCAAATTACACGTTTATTTAATTAACAGAAATTGTGTCGTTCCCTGATTTGTTTTTTTCCTAATTTTTTTGTTAATTTGTTTATTTATTTATATTATTGCGCAAGTTTATGATTATTTTATTTAATATCAACTGCTTCTAGTCCTGAAAAATTATCGTGGAGTTGGAAAAGGTTACTACAGTGATCACTAGATTGAGCTTAAAAATAGCTGTTTACCAAATTTTCGGTACAAAAACTATTAAAAACCCCTATTACAGATCCCTCATATTGTCCCGAAAAAATCCGGCTATTAGTACCGAAATTTCGGTACATGTAGCCACGGTCTTATTATAATTTTTAAACTTACGATGATTAATTTTAAGTAAACAAAATGTTTATCTTTTTCTATTATACTTCTGACAGAAAAAAAAAACAAATATTTATATAATTCGTTTTAATTTTCACCTGTCAAACGTTCAAAGTGGATATTTTCTATGCGCCGAGTTTATCCTAATAAAAAACTTGACATTGATTAAAAAAAAAGGAGTAACGAATTTTGCGTAAACAAAGTCAAGGTTATTTATTATCAGAATCATTATAAATATGAGAAAATCAAGCTTGAATGATTCTGAATCTGGGTTCGTGCCCGTTCTAATTTTCTAGGATGTTTTTCCCGTGGTCCAATTTGCGTAAACAACTTCTAATTTATTGATTATCTTAATTAATTAATTCGCGTAAACACTTTAAAGGTTATATTTCTATTTGTTCTGGTTTTTTCTCATAACTATATAATGCAGTAGAAAATACAGAGGCAAATGAAAATATAACCTTGAAGTTGTTTACGCAAAATTCGTTACGATACACCACTTCAGCTGTAGAATGTTCTTGATTTCAGTGACGGAATCTATAATTATAAACCCCCTTACTGTCTACTAATTTAACCTTAAATTTGAGCCTTTTCGCAGTACAAAAGCTGAAACCTTTATTGGCATTGAAAAATGCTAAAAATATTCTCGATTTATGTTTTGCGAGACTCGGAATGAGCGGATTAAATCTAGTTTTGAAACTCCACGCCTCCGGAAGGCATTACTTTAGGTTACTACAGTGATCACTAGATTGAGTTTAAAAATAGCTGTTTACAGATCTCTCATTGTCCCGAAAAAAATCCGGCTATTAGTACCGAAATTTCATTACATGTAGTTACGGTCTTATTATAATTTTCACACTTATGGTGATTAATTTTAAGTCAAGAAAAAAGGGATTATTGACAGTTATTTGACAGAAAAAAAACAATTATTTGTATAATTCTTTTTAATTTTCACCTGCATATTGAATTACGTCTTTCCTAATGGCAATTATTCTTCTTTCTTTCAGGTAAGTCAAAGCTTTCAAAGTGGATATTTTCAATGCGCCGAGTATATCCTAAGTAAAAAACTAGGCATTGATTAAAATAAAAAAGGAGTAACGAATTTTGCGTAAACAAAGTCAAGGTTATTTATTATCAGAATCATTATAAATATGAGAAAATC
>JAAAKG020019064.1:0-45565 GCA_010014905.2 Druon quercuslanigerum
TACAGGTATATTATGGTAACTTAAGATAAATTGCCCAATATTAAATTTTAAAAGTCTATAAATTTCCGGCAATTATGGTAATTTGTAGGTAAATATGAAAGCTTACCATAAATTACCCAAAATTCAACTTTAAACATTTTGATACTTTTCCCGAAATTTATGAAATTTTGTACTAATATTACATGTCATGTATGGCAACTTCAAATAAATTTCAAAAATTAAATTTAAAATGTCTATAAATTTGTGGAAATTTTTGGTCATTTATGGTAGTTCTACAGATAAACATGGTAACTTACTATAAAATACCAAAAAATATCTTTGAACGTTTTCATAAATTTCCGTAAATTTATAAAATCTTCTGGTAATATTACAGGTAACTAATGTATGGTAAGTTAGGATAAATTACCCAAAATTAAATTTAAAAATGTGTATAAATTTCAGAACATTTTGGGTCATTTATGGTACTTTTACAGGTAAATGTGGTAACTTACCATAAATTACCGAAAACTCAATTTGAAACATTTTTATAAATTTCCGGTGACTTAAAGTAATTTTAAAGTTAAATATGAAAAATTACAATAAATGACCAAAAATTCAATTTGAAACATTTTTATGAATTTCCGGAGTTTTTTGGCAATAATACAGGTATATTATGGTAACTTAAGATAAATTGCCCAATATTAAATTTTAAAAGTCTATAAATTTCCGGCAATTATGATAATTTGTAGGTAAATATGAAAGCTTAACATAAATTACCCAAAATTCAACTATAAACATTTTTATACATTTTCTGAAATTGTTCGTCAATTATGGTAATATTACAGATAAATACGGTATCTTACCATAAATTACCCAAAATTCAACTTTAAACATTTTTATAAATTTCCGTAAATTCATACAATTTTCTGGTAATATTAGAGGAAATTTATAGGAACTTAGGATAAATTACCTATATTTACATTTAAAAATGTCTATAAATTTCTGAAAATTTTTCGTTATTTATTGTAATTTTACAGATAATTATGGTAACTTACCATAAATGACCCAAAATTCAATTATATATATTTTTATAAATTTCCGGAAAGTTACGGTGATTTAAGATAATTTTACAGTTAAACATGGTAAATTACTATAAATGATCTAAAATTCAATTTTAAACATTTTTATCAATTTCGGAAAATTTTTAGGTAATATTACAGGTAATTTATGGTAACTTAGGATACATTACCCAAAATTCAATTTAAAAATGCATATAAATATCTGGAAATTTTTCGTTATTAATGGTAATTTTATAGATAAATATGGTTACTTACCATAAATTACCCAAAATTCAATTTTAAACATTTTTAAAAATTTTGGAAATTTACGGTGATTTAGGTTAATTTTACAGTTAAATATGGTAAATTACCATAAGAAACCAAAAATTCAATTTAAAACATTTTTATAAATTTTCGGAAATTTATTAAAATTTGTGCTAATATTATGTTATATATGGTAAGTTCAAATAAATTTCCAAAATTAAATTTTAAAATTCTATAAATTTCTGGAAATTTTTGGTGATTTAACGCAAGTTTACAGATAAATATGGTAACTCACCATAAATTACCAAAATTTCAACTTTAAACTTTTTATAGATTTTCGGAAATTTATGGAAATTTACGGCCATTTAAGGTCATTTTACAGTTAAATATGGTAAACTACCATAAATGAACAAAAATTTAATTTGAAACATTTTTATGCCTTTCCGGAAATTTATGAAAAGTTGTGCTAATATTACATGTCATAAATGTTAACTTCAAAGAAATTTCCAAAATTAAATTTTTAATTTCTGTAAATTTTCGCAAATTTTTGTCATTTATGGTAATTTTTTAGATAAATATGGTAACTTACCGTAAATGACCCAAAATTAAATTTTAAACATTTTTATAAATTTCCGGAAATTTTAGGTGAGTTAATGTAATTCTACAGTTAAATATGGCAAAATACCACAAATGACCATAAAATACAGGTACTTTATGGTAACTTAAGATAAATCACCCCAAATCAAATTATTAAATGTCTAAAATCCCGGAAATTTATGGAATTTTTCCTTAATTTATGGTAATTTTGTAGGTAAATATTGCCGCTTACCATAAATTACCCAAAAGTTAAATTTAAATATTGTTATAAATTTCCGTAAATTTATAACATTTTCTGGTAATATTACAGGTAACTTTTGAGGATAAATTACCCAAAATTAAATTTAAAAATGTCTATAAACTTCTGGACATTTTTGGTCATTTATGGTAATTTTACAGATAAATATGGTAACTTACTATAATTTGTCCAAACTTCAACTTTAATCATTTTTATAAATTTCCTGAAATTTTTGAAGTTTTCGGGAATTTATTGTAGTTTTGCTGGTAAATATGGTAACTTACCATAAATTACCAAAATTTAATTTGAAACATTTTTATAAATTTCCGGAAATTTATGGAAATGTTTAGTAATTTATGTTAATTTTAAAGAAAAATATTTTAACTTACCATAAATTACCAAAAATTCAACTTTAAAGTTTTTTTTATAGATTTCCGGAAATTTATAAAATTTTGTAGTAATATTACTGGTAATTTGTAGTAACTTAACATAAATTGTCTGAAATTTAATTTTAAAATATCTTTAGATTTTCGCAAACTTATAGAAATTGTCGGTGATTCATGGTAACTTTAAAGGTAAATATAGAAAATTACAAAAAATTCAACTTTAAACATCTATAGAAATTTCCGAAAATTTATGAAATATTCTGGATATATAACAGACGTAATTTATGGTAACTTAAGATAAATGATGCAAAATATAATTAAAAAATGTCTATAAATTTCCGGAAAGTTATTTTTTGGCCATTTATTGTAACTTAAGATAAATTACCCAAAACTCAATTTAAAAAGATCTAAGTTTTCCGAAATTTATGGACATTTTCTGTCATTGATGGTAATTTACAGGTAAGTATAGTAACTTACTACAATTTACCCAAAATTTAATTTACAATATTTTTTATTAATTTCCTAAAATTTATAAAATATTTTGGTAACTTATGGTAATATTACAGCTTATAGTAATTTTACAAGTAATTTGTGTTAACTTAAGATAAATGAGCCAAAATTCAATACAAAAATGTCTATAAATTTCCGGAAATTGTTGGTCATTTGATCAGTTATATATGGTAAATTACCAAAAATTACCGCAAAATTATATTATTTGCTAGCAAAGGTTCCTTACAGTTTTTACGGTGAGTAAAATGAGCCTGATTATCGTAAAATGAGCCTGATTATCGTAACATGCGAACTTAAGGATGAATATTTTTCACTTTTCAACCCTGGGGATTAAAAAGTAGAATATAAACTTTCTAGTAAATGAACTGAGTAAAAAAAAAAGTTAAAAATTTTTAATAACAAGTTACTTTTCAACCAAGAAAGATAAATTTTTAACCAAGAAGTGCGATATTTCTACCATAAAAGATGAATTTATAATTTAAAAGGATAAATTTTTAACAACATAGTTGAATTTCCGACCAAAATTGATAACTTAAACAAAACAGTTGACCTTTAACAAAAAATAAGATTTTTAACAAAATAGTTGAATTTAAAAAAAATAAGATTAGCTTTCTACAAAAAAATAACAAATTTCAAAGAAAATAAGTAAATTTTCACACAAATATTTGAATCTTTAACTTATGCAACATACAATACAAAGTTTTAACCAACAATTTAATAGTTAAATTTTAAGATAAACATCTCTGATAAAAAGATAACTTTAATAAAAAAAATGTCAACTGAATTGTTAAACTTTGAACCACAAAATGAATTTTCTATAAAAAAATACGAATTTCCAACATATCCAATGTGCGAGATAAAATTTTAACTAAAGATGGAATCGTTACATTTTTAGATAAAAATTAAAAAAATGAATTTTCAACAAAGTTACAATTTCAACCAAAAAGATTAATTTTCTACAAAAAAGACGAATTATCAATTTATGCAATAATAAAGGAAATACATTGAAATTCCGCATATTATAACATCATTAAAACGAAGGCCTCTACCGCGGCCTTCAGGTTATGTTTGCTGTTTTTATCGTGATTTTTTCTCGTTTATGAAGACAATAGAGCTTTTGGTGTGAAATATTAGTGTGCTTTAGAGTCCTAAGATTCGGTGAGAGTGAAGTGCAGACTCAGTGCCCTTATTTATTAGTAGAGTTGAAAAGGTTCAAAATTGGGCGGTAGCGCCAAAAAAGTGAGGTTATGAGTGAGAAAAAGTCAGCCGTTGGAGAGGAGAGAGAGAGACGGAGCAATATGGGGACACGACAGGCGGAGAGGCAAAAGAAACGGCTGAAGGCAGGGAAGTAGACGACCAAGAAAAGAAAATCAGAAGGGGCCCGTGAAGACCGACTAATGCAAGGAGGAGAACTCGGCGAAGAAGAAAAATAATGATAAGAAAGTGGACGAAATATCTGACATGAATCCGAATTTAGACCAGAATGATGGAATAAAAGTGAGTAAAAAAAACGGATCTTACAGTTCTTATAAATGATATTTTAAATAAGTGGTGGGACAGTAAAGTAAAAGTAGAATTCAACAAAATGTTGAAGGAAGTCAGTCCTTTGAAGAGCCTTATAAAGGAGGAAAATGTCAAGAATGTGAGATGGAATGTTGCAGCTACGATCATCGAGGAAGCGCGAGAGAAGGAGGAAAACTGGATTAAGGAGAAACAGACTTTAGGAGAGAAAATACAAGTTCTTAGCGAAAAATTGGCGGAACAGCAAGTTCAACTAACTTGGTCTGATAAAGTGTCACCAACCGGGAACGAAGATAATATAGGGCTCACTAGATCTAATTTCGGCAGTGGTGAAGAGGAGCAAAAAGTTACCAGTCAGAAACTAATTGAACAATGAGAGGATCAAACTTCAAGAGAAGAACAACAACTGACTGGCCGGCTTCGAAGATTTGGAGAAGGTTACTTTAGAAGAAAGTAACACTATACCCAAAAAACTTCACAGAGAGGAGCTTTTAAGGGAATTGGAGGAGAGAAAACAAAAGAAAAATTTAATTGTAGCAAGGGGCTTTGACTCAACTGGGAGAAATCCACCTAGGGATATTCAGAGTCCAATTCGGGAGAGAACAGGAGTTGAAATAAAAATCATAGCAGTGAGAGTGATTAGTGATGGAATACTAGTGAGATTGGATTCTTGGAAAACAAAAGGAAGAATGATGGAGAGAAAGAATAAACTCAAATGGACTCAAATCGTCATATGTGATGACTTAACAGATCGAGAAAAGGACGTTCAGAGATGGATACCAAATCAGGTGGAAGCAGCGAGGAAAAGTATTGAGATAGCAAATATGAGCCACATGAAATGACAGATAAACGATAAAAAATACTAATGGAGTGAAACAGAGGGAGTAAAGAAGGGGCACAACTTTCGGAGAACTACATTTCGGGGGAAAAACTACCAAGGGAGTACGAGGACTGGTTTGGAACATTGCGGGAATATCGAAGATATGGGACACCTGGAAATTTTTGGGAAAATTCGACATTATAACTCTACAAGAAACATGGCTGGAACGAGAAAGAGAAGAATCAGTGTTGGCTAAATTGAACAACAATTTTTGGTGGAAAGCGAAGTCTGCGGTAAGAGAAAATAAAAAAGGTAGGACGATAGGGGGACAGTTGGTGGGAATAAAAAAGAATTTATGTCAGGGTCTACAAGTAAGCGAGTGGGAAAATGGCTTGGTTATTAAGGGCAATAATATAAAAACTGATAAAAAATTGGCAAATATTGTAACTTTTTACAATAATGTCAGATTTTCAAAAGTAATAAGTAGTCTAAAGTTAATTATAGTGGGAGATTGGAGGGCAAGAATAGAGCTTATGAGCAAAGTATTCAAATGCAGAAGGAAAGAAATTACTCAATTTATTGGAAGATTATGGTTTAGTAGTTTTGAATGGACGAATAAATGGTGACAGAGAAAGGAAATTTACACATATCGGCGGAGCAGCAAGCTCGGTTCTTTATTACGTGATTTCAATGGATAACGCAGAAAACAGGTTTGTTAAAGAAATAGAAGCAGAACCAAGAATCGAATCATATCATCTTCCGGTAACTTTCAAATTAAATATTGAGGTAGGAAACAGGAAGAAAATATCTTGTAAAGCAGTAAAGGGGTACGAGGAGGAAACAAAATTAGTATGGAATCTGGGAAAGTTTAAGGATTTTGCAAAAGCCATGGGAAATCTATGAAAGGAGCCTGCCGAAGGTTGAGGAGGTAGGTATGGTTAGAATAAAATGGAAAATACTAGGTTGGGCACAAAAAGAAATAATGGGGATTATTATGAAGATGACATCAAAATACAAAAGCGGAAAGTTTGGTGGTTTTTAAAAAAGTTTCTCAAGACAAAGAGAGATGAGGATAAAGAAATATTAAATAGAGAAAGAGCGAAAATTAAGCAGTAATATGCACACAAAAAGCGAGAAAATAGTGAAGAAAAATGGAAAAAGGTAACAGAAAGTAAGAGCATGGGTGAGTTTTGGAAAGCAATAGGCAGTTTTAGACCTAGGAATAAAAGAAGGGACAGTAAGATAAAGAAAGGAAAGTGGAAAATCCATTTTCAGAAGTTATTAGAGGCTGGAAAATCGACGACTCAAAAGGAAACGGAAGAAAATGTAGGTCACAACAGCAATTTGGTAGAAATTAACAATACACAGGACCTAATGGAACCTAGAAGCAAATGCAATTTTACTAGGGGAACGAAGAAGACATAGAACAGGAAGAAGAACTGAATAAAGAAATAAGTGTTAAGGAAGTAGCAAACTTTGTGAAGGCAATGATGAAAGGGAAAGTTCCTGAGGAGGACGGAGTAACTACTGAATTCATACAAGGTTTACCGAGATGCTGGTTTGAAGAAGTGCATAGATGTATTAATGGGATGTGGAGGGAAGGGACTATAGGAAAAGATGGGAGAAAGCTAGAATTTTTCCTATTTTTAAAAGAGGGGATGAAGAGAACACAGGAAATTACAGAGGAATAGCACCACTAGATTTAGGGTACAAAGTCCAAGCAAAAATTATGGATGAAAGAATCAGAGGCTGGTTAGAGCAAAAAGGTCTATATAAAGAAAGTCAGGCAGAGGTAGGGCTGCGAGAGACCACATATTTGCACTGAATTCTATAATAATTACCAAGTTATAAAATGAGGGTGGTAAGTTATACGTGGACTTTGTGGATTAAAAATATGTACAGGGAAATGCAAAATGAAGTACTGACAGGGAAGGGCGTTACAGATAGTTTTAGAACGGAGAGAAGACGTCCTAGAGACGTCTTTGGGACATCCTTAAGACGTCTTTTATAACATGCCTTTTGCACATCATGTAGACGCTATTAAGACGTCTAATTTCAGTCCGAAAGATGTCCCAAGAACTTCCATGTCTTTAAGACGTCTTAAGGGCATCTTTAGGACATTGGACGTCTTAAGACGTTTATTGGGCTGACATAGGACATCCTAGGAACGTCCCCAGGACGTTCTTGTGATTTTCAAAGTTTTGTGCCCACTGGGTTCTGAGCGAAGCATGTAGCAGTTGATATTTCAAACATACAGTTGCATTTTGAACTAAAAAGTATAAATGTTTAACCAAGAAGATTAAATTTTAATTAGGAAAGACAAATTTTCAACAAAACATTCATTTGATGCAACCAAAAAATTGAATTTTATTCTAAAAAATACCTATATTTAACTAAATACTTACGTTTTTATCTGAAAAATACAAATTTTGAAACAAAAATAAAATAGTTTAATTGTCAGTTTAAAAAATTTATTTAAAAAAATGAAATTTTAACAAAGCAGTTAAATTTTGTATAAAAAGATAAATTTTTAACGATATTCTTGCATTTTAATCAGTAGAATCAAATTTTTAATCAAATAATAGAATTTCTAACAAAACGAGATAAATTCCGAACAAATCATATAATAGTAGACTTTCTGGCAAAAAGGTGAACTTTTACCCACAAGTATAGTTTTTTTTTCTCTTCGGGTTTAAGTTTTAAATGTTATCTAAGTTCGTAAAATTATTTCCTCTTATTACCCTCCGCCCACCTTGTTACCAGCCTTATAGTTTTTAGAGCATCTCCTGGTCAACACTGGAAATAAGAAATATCTTAATTACTTCTAAGTATTTAAAATGATTTGATACAATAAAGATAACGGCTTATCTATAAACCGGCATACTCGGCATTTATTATACCCTCGTCACCAGTTACACACTCTTCAGAATTTTCTTCAAGAATTCGGCTTCTCAATTTTCGGATAATGGGGGCCATTTCCGCTAATCTCTTTATAACCGCGGCAGTTTTATTTCAATTTATTGGTAAGTAGAGTACATTAAATAATTTAATATTTGGAGTAAATTTTGTTGTTAGGTTTTCTAGTAGCTAAAACTTGGAGAAACATTGATTTTTAATCGTAGATGTTTAAAGTATAAGATAGTATCGCGATAAGCATACAGCTATAACAGTGTAACAATCGTGCGGAGCACGTTACCCAAACTACGTGAAAGGTACGCAGCGCGTGCAGTAGGGTGTGAGACATATGCGTCGCACTTCATGAAAGGCGCATCCCGACAAGAGGCCTTGCATTGTAAGGTATTAAAAATTTTCAATCCCTTAAAATGCCTTTTATATCCTTCTATCCTTCGTTTTTTAATCCTCATTAGGAGCTGCCAGACTTAACCTCCAATAAATTAAAAACACAATTTTCGTTTGAAGCATTAGAACGCGCTTGAAAAGTATGGAAATTGAAAAATCTAGTAGGAAAGTAAAAAAGAATACATCTCTTTATCGTAAAATGTTCGCTTCGACCAAATATTATCAATTATAAAAATATACAATTGTGACAAAAAATTATTTTTTACCAGAGCCATCTGTGTGAAAAATAATAATGACTTTATAAAATGACCGATGCTATGTTTTAAAAAGATTTTTACCTCATTATTATTCAAAAAACAGTAAATAAAAGTAGCGAAATGCGCTAAATTAGAAGCGATTACCATTTTTCTATTTCTTGGTTGCTTTGTGGTTTCCAAACGTATTCAGAAAAATATTGTCGCCTCTGGGTACAAAAAGGAATTCAATTTACGATATAATTTCTACTGCTTTTGAGATTAAAAACGGGAGGGCAAAAAGGGGATCCAGAAGTATTTAATATGTATCACCTTATTACTGTTGTATGCATGAAATTTTCCAATACTTTTTAATACAAGCCTGCTTACCGAGATTCTTTAAAACAAAACAAAACAATGATAATCTTGATAGGCGTAAAAAAATGTTATGTCATACACAAATTTCCCCAGATAACAATAGTGTGGCGCACGTTATCCATACTACGTGCAAGAAACGCAATTCATGCAGTAGGGTGCGAGACATATGCGTCGCACTTCATGAAAGGTGTAAATAATTTAGTTTAAAATAAAAAATTTTTTATAGACATGATCAAACTGTTTTTTATTTAAGACAAGTATTCCGCAAAAATGACTTTCTGATATTAATGTAACAAAAAATATTAAGAAATTTTCGATTAAAACAAAATGAATTTAGATGAGCTTTAAAAATAGTAAAAAAATTCTTACTTGATAATATAACTCATATTCAAATCTAAATTATATTTTTTTAATTCGTAATTAGCTTTTTTCATCTAAGATTTACATTTTATCAATAAAAAATCATATAAAATGTTAAGAACAATATTTAGCAAATTTAATGTTTCACTTTATTTCTTTTTTAAAAAAAAATACCATATAAATAAATTGGCGTCGATTACAACAGTACATCGTGTATTCAAAAATTTGTAATTAATTCACTTGAAATTGCAACTAGATGTGCATCGCACGCAAAAGCAACCTGCGCGCGCATGTGCTGCGAGTATTACATGCGACTCCGCTGATTTTTAATAGCCACAATACTCCGTCAAAATCTTAAACTTTGATCAGTTATTACATAGCTAGTGCAAAAATAGTGCGAATAATAATAAACAACTCCTAACAAATACATTTCAGAAGTATTATATTTTTTAAATATGCTGATATAAAACTATGAAGAATGTGGCAAATACGTTTATGATAAATTATTTTCTCTTTTTTTAAATTAGAATAAAAATATTATGTACATCTACCCCCTAAAAACCATAAATTTGTGCATGCATCATGCCCTCGCAGGCCCGCATGGCTTTGCGATCCGCATACTGTGCGACACACCTGTACCGCATATGAGGACACATGCGTCATGCCCTGCGCACGCTGTGCGAGAAATGCAGCATGCTTACGACGCACGTTCGGAGCACGTGCGTCTCACAGTGCGCCCATTTTGTTATCTTGGTGAGAACTGAGATGTTAGATTAAAACATCAAAAATGTTAAAGTCGTCCAAATTCAGGAAAACACTCGACATAATATAGAAACGGATTAATAATGCTGTGCGGAGCACGGAAATGAGGTTTAGAGAGAGGAAACATTTTATCGCTAGTGCAGTCCTGGAATAGAAAAAGGCAAATCTAGCCCTTAAATTTTCTCTCTGCCCCCCTCTCTCTCTCTCTCTCTCTCTAAAGCCCATTCCGTTCTCCCCATAGTGTTATCGGTCCATTTACAAAAATCCGTCATTCTCTTGACGAACCTTATGGCCAATGCTTCTTTAGGAAACTTTTTAAATACTTTTTAGCATTCATATTTGTAAATCAGAGTAAAATTCAGAGGCTAAATAAAATAATCATAAAATATTATTATTGCATTTTCTTTTTCGCCGTGGCAATTTCCGTACAAAATCTACCATTTTTTGTATGAATAGCGGGTACAGGAAGAGGGGTTATTTGTGCTGGAGTTTTTATATTTGTATAACTTTCTAAATGTTTATTTTGCAAAAGTCAATTTGTAAAAATATTTACTTATTGTTCATTGATTCCAGTTATTAATCAATTAGTGAACTTTTTTTAAAATAGATTAAAATTGCAAATAACTCTCGTAGCACAATAGCGTTCTTTTTTATTATTCTAGTGTCTTTCGTGAAAAAATGTTCTTGTGTGAAATCGAGGCGGGAATCGAGTGAAGTGACATAGACTAATTATGGCCAATAAAGTCTAATGAAACTGAGCCCGAAATATTGTATTACCACAAGCTATACCTTAAACCATAAATAATTTAATATTTGTTTAAACTAAGTTTCTATTTATTCATTTTAATGCTTCTTGAACGTGATAGAAGACAAACAATTTGATATTCTACCTACTATATGAATGTTTAGCTGACAAAAATGAAAACTTTCCATACCATGTTGCTTTCATCGCAAAATGAAAAATGGGGGTAATTTTTGTGGCTTAAATTAAGTACTATAAAATAAAGAAGAAAGCATGAAAGAACAATTTTAAGGATGGCATGGTGGTAGACTGTAGAGGATTGCAGAAATTAAGCGTTTGGTTTTCTCCTATATCCTCAACAAAATATGTAAAAAGCACGCTGAGACTTAGAAATCTTAAATCTAGATACGCCATGTACAGTTATTAATAAAATGTAGTGTGAACGAGCACGCTCTAATATTGGGCTCTTTAATTAGAGATTTCATACAGAATGGAAGTCGCTGATTTATTTGAGAAAGCTGAATAATCAATACCGCTCTTTGATCAGAGTATAAAGGACAACTACATAATATATGATCAATATCCTGAAAGATGTATGAACATGAATAGCTGGAATCATTTATTATACATAGATAATCTTGCGAGAAAGGCATTAGGATTGTAATGATCCGCTTGTTGGCGGGTCATTTTAACAATGAGATCGCGGGAAAAGGTTTTTTTTATAGAACCACGGCCTGTCATAGTCTCTGTAATAAAGATCAAAATATGTTTTTCTCATGTTCAGGCCTGTTTCGATAGTCTTATTTATACATGAGCATTAATTCGAAAAGATTTTTGATATATACATGTTGCATGTATGATGACGCTTTACGAAATACGAGCTCTATTCTCATGGCATCGTATTATATACCTTCTAATTTTTTCTGTTGATCATTGTGCTTAGGCTAGTATACATAGACTGTGTAGTTTATTATAGATCTTGCATAGCGCTTGTAAAGGGTGAGAAGAGTAGTAGTAGCAGCACATCGTGACTTTACTTTATTCAGTTGTGGTTCAGATAAGAGCTCGCAATCAAAAATTGTTCCAAGGAACCTGGTGGATTCACTGGATTTTATTATTGAATCATCTATTTTAATGACCGTTTCTCCAAGTTTAATATTCCTGTTATTAAAATCTATAAAGATAGTTTTTCTTGGGCGAGAAAAAGGTCTATATCAGCAACATTTCAAAAAAAGTTGATTTAGGGCATTTGGCAGTGAGGATAAATTGCACTGAGGTACATTTTCGACAATGTCTTGACAATATGGGAGGACGACCAATATGCACGATTGCCCCTTACGAAATGCACTTTGACTATTTGGTAGTATATTTTGAGTTTCAACCCACCATTGAAATTGATTTTTTATTAATGTTCCAAACAGCTAACATAACGTCGAGGTGAGTGGCCAGATAACATTATGCGTGCACGCTGATGGCGTAATGACTCGCACGCGTGCGGATTGTCCCGCACGGCACGCCATCACCCAAGCAAACATTTGCGCAATCATTTGCGTCACATATCGCTCGCACGTATGAAGTTCGCACGCATGACGGTGACATGCGAGCTGTAAATAAGGTTATATTCAGTACCTACTCTGCAATTGACAATAAGCTGCGTTGATCCAAGACACTGCTGTATATCCAGTTATCCACAAAACAACGAAACCACTTAAACTATATTCACGAAGTAATAGCAATAACAAATAATACTAGTACTTCATGACTATTATTACAATAAAACGCAGGTGTAAAACGGAGTTACACAGGCTGACGCCTCTCTGGGCATATTGATTAGGCTCGATTTGCAGTGCTGTATTTCAGAGCTACCACTGTCATGTTCGGGCTTTTGCAGGACTCTCTGAGAAAGGATTCTAATTCTTCGAAATCAAGCGGATATTTATTTACGTTATTGAAAAGAAATTCTTGGCTGGGGAAAACTGAGCATCAATTGCTTCTTAAAGACATGGATTTTTCACTATTTTCCTTGTGCGCTGTTCTTGGGCTTTGATTAAAATACCCTCTTCGACGGAGTTTGCTTTCTCATCGTCATGAGTGCTTTCTTTTGAATCTTGCAATTTTCATTGTAATTGGAGGGGGCATTAAATGCATGACAGAGGATGATAGTTCTATTTCCGCAGTGTCTATAATTTTGTTACTTTGATTTGAGTAGTTTGAGTGTTGTTCAATGCATCTGTGCGTGAGTCCTTGTTTACATTTTGGTTTATATCGATGGGCTCTACTAACATTAGGCTACCTTCCCGTTATGGATACAAATTAGGCTAACTTCATTTATCTAAGTTTCCAGAAGGAACAAAGAACCTATTATTTTTTGAAAGATTTCCTGCGAATTCAAAATTCCAGTTTTTGTAATACAGTTTGCAATGTAATTTAGGCTCCTATAACCTTAAAAACAAGAAATTTTAAAACATTTTTATTTCTTTCAACATTTCTACGTGTTAGCTAAATTTCATACAAAATGAAGTTAGCCTAATTCTTAACGGTAATTAAACGATAGTCTATTATTCGTAGAAATCATCGATTTATACTTGTTGCATGAAGCTCATTACGTGTGCGTAATCTATTTCATTGATGCTTGCTCTGATAAAAGTGATTTAGTAACTGGAGTAATATTGAGAGCCTTTATTTGATCTTCGATTACATAATGTGGTATGATGGGCTACACGCTGTAAATAATTATTCTGTTGGCTTTCGATATCAGCGGTCTAAGTATCAGCATGCGTGAATTTATGTTTATTATCGTACTTGTCACCGTGAGTCTGTCAACAAGCTCCTGTTTATTTAAGTACACACAAATTCTATTGCTGGAAATGCTTGAGACGATTAAGACATACATGACGACTTTACCAATATCCAGAATATAATCTTTGTTTGTAAAACCTTCGATTGCATCTGCTACTACCCTGTTGAAAATTCCTATATAGAATCCTGTACAGAATCCTACATAGGAACTTTGCAAGAAAATTTACATGATCCTACGAGGTTCCTATGTGGTTTCTTACGTACGACTCCTTAAATGAAAAATGACAAACATCTTATGTCGGTTCCTGTATAGTTTCTTGGTCATCGTGAAATGGCTGATTTAGGATATTACCCAGGTACTTCAGGTAACGATGTCGTAAAGACGTCGCCAAATTGTGTGCCCCCGGGTAGTTCGAAGGGAATAGGGATAAAGTTTTGTTGAAACGAAGAGTAATGAGGGCGGAGGTACACTCCATCTGAAAATTTCCGTACAGTAACTTCGGAGGATTCTAGACATGTTCCTTTTCACAAACCTCTTTAGGTTATCTTGACGGTTCCTGCATAGGAATTTGGCGAAGGAAACTGTACATGATCCTGCAAAGGAATCGGTATCGTCAAAGAAACCTTTGAATGACTAAGTGCAGGTTCCTGTAGAGAAACACGTATGAGGTATGTAAAGAAAACCATCCCAACAACTTATGTCGCTTACAGCTATAAAGTTTCTTTCCTTTTCTGCACTTGAACACACTTCTTCTTCATACACTTCTGACTTACACTTCCCTCTATTAAATGCCTGATAGGAACTTATAAAAATGGACAATAGGATATATAGAATCATATAGAGCCATATACAAATAATAGATTTTCTATTAGGCTCTTCTGGTTCTATATATCCTTTTGTACATTTGTATAGGTTTCTATAAGACATTTAACAGATTGTTGACAGAATCCTATGCAGGCTTCTGTATAGGAACCTGAACAAGTTCCTGTATGAATCCGCTTCTCAATTCTCTCCTTGTAGGAATTTGTATACGATCATTCCAAGGTTAGCTTGCATACAGGTTTCTTTGCTGCAGGTTCGTGTTCAGGAATTTTCAGCTGAGTCTCTTCAACCCTTACACATTTCTGTTGTATTTTTACAGAATTAAGTTCACAATCAACTAGGAATCAAAAAAGTCCTGTACGTGTGAATGTGACTTCTTCCCTAAACCACATACCAGGACTCCAGATTCCTCGAGGTGAAGAAATAAGGCTCCGTCGTGAAATCATTGCAGTGAACCAAGATCGTGTTATTCTTCCATACATGCAAGATGGGGCATACACTATACTCAAGCCGAAGCCAAGGGACCCTAGAAACCCTGAAGTTACAGAGTTCGAGGCTCATCATATTGCCGACGATGATTGGCTAATTGCCGTCGGCGAGTGGGCTAATGAAATGAAGATAGGTTCCTGGGCCGTTAAGAGTGCTGTAAAAACGATACAAAGGATACATCTTGCTCAAAATTTCGTTAAACAGGACCAGCATAATATTGTACGGCAGAGACCATTGGTTCATGATCCCGACAAACCTGGCGATCAACAAGATCTACTTAATTTTCAACCTGCGAGATTAGGTTTTCGTTTGAGTCCACATGAGCGAAGCGACACAGTCGACCTTCCACTGTCTCAACTTCATATTGAACCCCACGAATCATCAGAAGCTGGTTCTACTTCCAGTTCTAGTGAACATCAGAGCTTCACAGTAAAACGTAAAAAGAAATTTCGGAAATTTTGCGCATGAAATGGTAGGAAATATTACCGTCAATTCTCCAAAAAGTTAGGAATATTTCCGTAACGTTAGGAAATATATCGTAATAGGGATAGAAATGTGATCTTTAAACATCAGTTATCAACGAAATTCTGACTTCATTAAATCTTTTGTTAGAGGTTGGGACTGATATTAACATTTGGTTGAAGAACAACAGAAAAAATATTGTTCTTTGCTGCACGAATTTCATAAATTTAAATAGTGGAATTTATTTTAATAACACATTTAGATATAGCATATTTTATCATTTCATTTATATATTTGAAATAGGAAAGCACCCTATTCATCTTAGTTTTATTGGTTGAAAATTGAAATCTTCTTTTGAAAATTCAAACTTTTTGTAAAAAATTCGTTCTTTGTGCTCGAAAATTGAACGATTTGCTCAAAGACTAAACTATATGGTTGAAAATATCGTTTAAAACGCATTTTAATTTGAGCTTAAATTTGATCTTTTTTGTTGAATTCAACTGTTTTTTATTTCAAATTAAAATACTTTTTAATTAAAATATCAAATATTACATTTTTCGCTTTAAAAAAACTATTTTTTTGGTTAAATATTAAACACTTTTTCTCTTTCTCAGACAAAAATTTTTTGTTTCTTCAACGGCTTGGTTGCAAATTGAACTGCATTCCAAAAAATCTATTTTTCTAAATAATAATTCATTATTTTAGTTAAAAATTCATCTCTTTGATTCAAAAACGAACAATTTTTTTGAAATTTCATTTTTTGTTGTTGAAACTTTATCTATTTTAGTTAATACTTCATCTATTTCGCCGAAAATTTGTCTCTTTGGTTTAAAAATTCATCTCAGTAGTTTAATATTATCTTTAGGTAAAAGAGTTTGGTTGAAAATTAATTATATTTTTGGTTAAGGAGTAAAAATAAATATTGTTTTTTTATCATTTAGTCGAATTTATTTTCCTAATATCAACATTCCATCTCAAATATTTTATAATTTTATTCAAAAATATTAAAAATAGAAAAGCAACCGATTTTTAAATTCGGAAATTTCGATCCTAAGACTTGTTGTCCTTTAGCTCACTTCAGCTGGCTATGTCTAAGTGAGTTGTTTTAGTGCTTTTAACTTTTTTTCTCTACAAAGACAATGTTATTTAATCAATTTGAATTGGAGATTTGACCTATTATTTATTTCAAGGATTTCCTACTGCTTTTGAAGACAAAGGATAAGCCATTGTCATAATGTCTTTTTGGTCAGGCTGACTCTTTCATATGAAATTAAAATAAGGTTAATTTTGAAAGGATCCCAAGGATTCGCACTGTATACAATGAAGAAAAAAATTCGAATTTTCAAAACTCTCTGAAAAGTATGAAAGTTGGAGTAAAGGAGGAAGAAAATTTAGAAAAGCCCTTGGAAAAATTATTATTTCATCAGTGTTGTGGATCTTGGGTTGACGTAATCAACAATGACATAAATGCTCGCATCAAGTAAATTATATCTCCAATATTGTATAATCAATTTCAGGGCTGAGAAGTATGAACCGACCCTTAGGAAATAATGAATAGAAGAATTAAAAATATTTTAAATTATTTTATGTACATTAGCAAATATGAGCAAAATATTAGCATACCTAGAGCTTTACAGATTATATTTTCTAGTGCTGTAAATGATTATAATAAGGGAGTAGTTCTAACTTCAAGACATTTGAGAACGAACGAGCTCTTTGAAGTTCGACTGGACAAGATTGTTACTAAATGGATTGGATCCATCGAAATTGGCGTTACTACCAACTCTCCAATGGAATTGGCATTTCCTTGTATCATAAATTCCAGGTAAATTACTTCAAATAATTTCTCACTTCATTTCCTTGATGATTTTAATTTGTAAGATCTGATACGTGGATTATGACTGGTCATGGAATAATGCATAATGGGATAGCATTTATATATCACTATGGTCAAAACCTGGATAAGCTACAAGTTGGCGACAGGGTAGGAGTAATGAAAAATGACAGTTCCATGCTCCACTTTTACATAAATGGCGAGGATCAAGGAGGTGTGACAACACTTACTAAAGGAGTTTACGGTCTTATTAATTTGCATGGACAAGCAGTTCAAGCTACAATTGTGGACGATAATTTTCAAAAAACCTTGAGATTTCATCATCTACATGGAAGGGATGCCAGGATCACAAACAACGGACTGACAGCTACCCGAAGACGACCATTAGAAATATTTAACGATTCGGTCGAAGAAAATCAAACTTTAATAGATAGCGGAAGGTTTCAAGTTTCGATAGATACAATCGATTCTGAAAAGAAAGGCACAATAATCCAGGAATATTCGAAGCCAGAAAAGGTTTCTAATCAGCAATCCACTTCCGTGATTGAAAGGTGGAAGCAGACTACTAGCATGCAAAAAAACTCGATTTTGAATTCAATCACATCGATTACAACGTAATGTTTTATATTCCTTATGGTTTTAAATTAGATTATTTATAAGTAAAACAAGAAAAAAGATCGATGATATATACCGGGAGAGCTCTGCGTAGAAAGACCTCTTTAATTTTGTCAAAAGAAAAAGTAAGAGCTGCGATCTCTCAGCCGGTTAGACGTTCGGACTTCACGTTTGATGTCCTGTTTTCGATCCCTGAGCCAATGTTTCTGAGATTTTATTATGTACGCCTCAGATACGGGAGGTCATTGCCGTTAAGCAGTTAAAGAAGCAAATTGCGGCTATGCCGCTTATCACGGGTCTGACGTCTTTTCAGGCGAATATTTATCTCCTCAAGCAAACTTTACAGACTCTGGTGACCATGCTCCTTTCTAATAAAAAGTTGTGGATCCGAATTGGACGGCGTTCTCTGGAATTTCATATTCGCGTTCGACGTGGTCAGCAACATGTTGGTAAAGTGTTAATTCTCAAGGGACAGGAGTTAATATAATCCCTGCCACTCAGGAATTCTGTTCTGTCGCTGATCCAACGATGCTGACCAGGTGTTTCGACGGAGCGGAGAAGTCTATCTCCATATACTGGGTTGTAGAGCTTGGTGGGTCACTGCTTATTGTTTATATCGCTTTTTTTCTTGTTGTTTATATCGATTTATCTCTTAACTCTTTGAAGAAACTTGTTGATTCAAGGAAGTTATTGGTCTGCCTTCCTTAATGTAATCATCCTGTTTCTCCGTAGCTTTGGAGCAACCCTCCTTGAGGATGGTATTACAAAACCTGAATTATCCATAAGTCATGTGGTAAATTCAACCACGCTTTGATTGCTTTTATTACAATCTTCTCAACACTTTTCAATTCTTCAATTAGGACGTTCGCCGACAGCGAGCTCATGAAATATTTTAGGTGCAATTAAACACTTTAGGTCGAAAAGCCGTTTTTGTGGCACAATGATGTCGACTGTCACTGATTTCAAAAAAAGCCCAGTGTGATACTTTACCAGATATCAATGGACATTACACAACATTGGCCTTCTTTTCATCGACTTCTTTCGAGTATATAATAGAAAGAGCACACAATCATGGATGATATAATGCTTTGCCTGTATTTTTCAGGCTAATCCTCATGTCCTTCTTAAGTATAAAAAATAGTGCGAGATTCGCATAGGACTTCTGGTAGCCTGCCGCATTACGTAAAGAGACTTAAGACCCATAACAGTCCACTTGCTTTTTTTTGTTGATAGTTCACATTGGACTCTGGACGGATAAATGGTATTCGAGAGCCCATCTGGAATGCTGTCAATGCACCTCTTTCAATCGTTATTCCAGAGAATCTAAGATTTAGCGTAGTCTTATTTGCGCTCTATTTGCGTTGTATTGGAAACTTGTCGCTGAGGTAGTCTCATCGTAAGATGTTCAGGATGAGATATTCGAATGAGCAGATGTTAGTAAAAGGCAAGCCGAGTTCATTTGTGTTCCTTATCCCTTCGTACATGCATCTCCTGAATGATAAATTCTATTTGATATATGGTTAACTTTCCTATATATGCGAAGAAAATGGCAAAGGACCGTCTTCTTTCAGGTTGATGTGGAGCGCATTGGTCTACGCCTACCTCTTTAATAATCTTTTGGACCAACTACCTATATGCATCGCCTCTACGGTGACTCTTTATGCATTCTAGGAAGCGTCCTCTTAAGTCGGCTGCAAAAATTATACTTATTTTCCCCTGATCACTTATATGGAGCTTTGCCTATCTTCTAGTCAACTATGTTCTTTTAGCCGGTTTATCTGTGCTTTGTTAGCATTTGATCAAGATACCCTATGACTGGTAAAAGAGCGGATAGTCGGCTGACCTTGAATATTCGTCCTTCTGTTTCTTGAAGGGGAACCTTTTGATGTCCGAGAAATGGGGTGGAAACCAGAGTGTCTCTACAGCCTTTGATAAAAAACCTACATTGTGATAAGCGTACATGATCTCCTACCTCCTACCTACTTGTATTTCGCTGGGTGAAGTGGGATTGCTGCTCCTTGAACGGGTGTACAATAGTCATACACTCGAGCTCCAAAGACAGGAGAAGCTCGAGAATTGGGAACTCTAAAGATTCGAGCGTGAAAGGCGCTCCCACTCCTGCGATGTTTACCCAGTGGGCACAAAATTTGGCGACGTCTTTACGACATTTTTACGAGAACTTTACGCCATCCTATGACCATGTCGTTAAGGTGTCTTTACGCTATCGTAAAGGCATCCTCAGATCAGACGACGTCTTTAAGATATCTTAAATACACCTTAACGACATTGGCATGGAACATAAAGACGTCGCCAAATTTTGTGCCCACTGGGTAGGTTTTGGTGGTAATGCTTAAGAACGCACACAGGCCTACCATGCGCACGCGCAAGTAGAGTTAAAGGCAGCGCGCATTCGCGCGCGCCTGACTCTCATATAGAGCTGGGGAAGAGGGGAAAAATTCCGCTCGCTTCTTTGTAGTCGGGACGCTCATATCAGTGGAGCGCTCGCATCCTTGGAGCTTAAGCTTTAGGCCCCCCCATCAATTACATGACAGCCCCGTGTGCAAAGATCTCTTCAATTTTACCAAAAGAAATATTAAAAGCTTCGCGGATATCTCAGGCGGCTAAGCGCTCGGACTCGCACCTAACTTTAAGTTAATTTAAGAAAAATAATATTATTTTGAACAATTAAATCTGTTTTTTAACTTTTTTGAATACCCTTACATCATTCCTAAATTTTAGTGAGACGGAATCGTTGAAAGAATTAGTAGCTCTTCCTATGAAATCTAAATATGCTTTTATGGATGATGATTATTGGGATTCTAAGTTTCTTAATCATGGAAGAAATATGAAGTTGTTGAAGACAAATTCGTTAAGGTTCGATTGCTACAAGATTGCGATAAAACCTCAAGGGAATGAGGAGGAAGCTCCTGCGGAGAATTTTAATGAACTTTGGAATGAGGAGAATATTTCATCGGAATTTAAAGCACAAATGGTCACCGATGTAGATGATTCCTGTCTCATCAATTGCATTTGTTTTATTTACGAATGCTGCCAGTGCACTATACTCTAATTTTTATACTATTTTTTAATTAGGGAACTAATTTTCTTTAATGAGAATATTGAACTCAAATATAAGTATCGAATTATTTTATTAATAAAAGTGACTATATACAATTTTATTGGCTGACTATATACAATCATTATTCTAATTATACTGGTACATTCAATCTCCGCGCTATGCGGAGAATGTAACTCGGATAACTTCCCATTTTTCCGTTTATTTAATCAAAATACATTCATCACGGAAAATATGATACTTAGGACTAATTTAAAAATATTGTTGACATTTTTATAATTTTTTTTTGGTTTTTGAATATTTTTAGTTTCTTCAAAACTGAAAAGACGCTAAGGATTTTTATGTTATTTGAAGAGTTAACTTAGATCGATAGTGGTGATTTCTATTTTCACGGTAGGTAAAAAAGATATCTACACTGATCGGCGGTTGGCATCTCTCTGTTGATAATACAGGTTTATTGAAAAATTCTACAATCTTTTGAAATGTTTTAAAATCTTTTAAAATTTATTTTATAACATAGAATATTTTGAAATGCTTTTTAATATTCTCTTGCAATTAATTATTCAGAATAAAAAAATTATTAAAAATTTTTCTAGGAATCTAACGGAAGTTTTGTTATTCTCTTAGTCCTTCAAAATTCTTACATTTTTTGTTTTAAATATTCAAATATTTAAATTTTGTTTAATTTTTTTTTTAAATCCTTTGAGGTTTTTAATTATTTTTTAATCTATTCAAAACTTCTAATCCTTCGAAATACTCTTTTAAATGATTCAAATTTTTCCTAACATGTATACAAAATTCTTCAAATTAATTGCATGGCCTTAGAATCTTTGAGATTATTTTTTGAGCATTTTCGAAATGTTTTAAAATCTTTTTAAATGTTTCCTGAAAAATAAGTTTTTATAAATTAATAAAAATTTTCCCACAACTTTGAAGAATTTTTTTCTTGAAACCTTTTAAAATCCTAATAAACTTAATTAAAATCTTCCAGATTATTTCTCGGAACTTTCGGAAATATCTCAAAATTAATTTTTCAAAATAAAAACTCGTAAACAAATTTCCCCAGAAATCTTGAGAAAATCTTATTATTCCCTTGAAGCCTTCCCAAATTCTCGAAAAGCTTTTATATCATTTTTGAGCAATAATAATATGTAATAATATCCAGCAAATAATTAAATATAATTAATTAAGTTATTTACAACATTCTGCAAAAGTAATAAAATTAACTTAAACTTTAGTAAGTCTTTAATTATTAAATTATTTTTAAAATATTTTTAAATTATCCTAATATTTTTAATAAAATCTTTGTACTCTTTTGAAACTTATTAAAATTGTTGAAAATTTTCTACATTTTTTGCTCGAAATCTTTAAAAATCTTTTCAAGTTTGAAAGTATTTTTAAATATTTACAAAACCTCTCGAAATTCATAAAAAGCTTCTTTTCCAGAATCTTCAAAAATCTACAATTTGTTAACATGTTTTTTTAATCTTCTGCAAATTATACTTTTTTACTTTACAAACTTCTAAATATTTTTTGAAATAATTCAAAGTTTTCCTAAAATTTTTGTGAATTCTAAAAAATAAAAAGTGTCTTAAAAAACTTTTTAATTTTTTTTTAATTTAAAAAAAAATTTTAATTTTGTAGATTGTTTTCGAATTATTTTGAAATTTACAACGCATACAATATTCCATTTTTAATATTTGTTCAACAGTTCCGGCAGTATATATGCACTTCATAAGTAAAGATATTCTAAGTTTTTGTTCATTATTTCATTTTTTTCATCTCTTTGAAATTGAGAAAAAATTTATAAATGAAAAAATGATTATTTTCCAATATTAAAAATAATCATTAAAATTTTTTAACTAGATTTAATCCTATATTAATTTCTCCATGAAGCTTTCTGGATGACAAGCTGCATAAAAGCTTCTCAAATCTGTTCGGCTCAGAAAACTAAATATTTTATCCACGACAAGAAAAGGCGCTTCCCAATTCAAAGCCTTCCTAAAAGGTTCCTCACATTTTTCCAACAAAATAATCCTCTCCTTACCCTTTTTTATCCTAAATTTCAAAATCGTGTTGTATATAAAAAATCTTTTCTTCACCCTGCATTGAAAAAATGTCCAAATCAAGGGATTTCTAACACAGCTAATTAGTTTTTTCTCATTGGCTACCAAGATATCAAAGAGCTTGACACCCTCAGCAATGTCAGTATTTCTCATTCTTCTAATTTCGATTAAACAAATCTGGTCGTTGAGTTGCGTTCCCATGAGTGTATCTAAATTTTGTTGATCGATAAACTGATCAGCAACTTGCAACCTGATCACCTCCATCATTAAAGAACTGGAAATATCAGCATTGATATTGCTTCTTTCAATGGATTGCTTGCGATCAGAATGCCTGAAAGCTGTTTCATTTTTCCCGTCCTTAATATTAATATCAGCACCATACATTAATAGAAGATCTACCGCTAAACTATTTCCGTTTTTAACAGCTGTGTGGAGAACAGTCTCTTTTTTTGTTGATGACCAAGCATTCACGTCAGATCCATACTTCAGGAGAATTTTTAATAGTTTTTCTGATGATGTTTTAACCGGTTTTGATAATAAATAATGAAGTGGAGTTAAATCATCTTTGTTTCGGGCACTCAAGCTGGCACCACAGCGCAGAAGTAGTTTAATTAAATTCTTGTCTGAGTCTTCTTGGTCCAGGGCGAAGTGCAGTAGAGGAAGGTCATCTGCATTATTTTCCTCGAATGAAACCCCTTTCCTGAAGAGGTATTTAATCATTTTCAAATTTCGGCGTTCAATGAAATTATAGAGAGAGGTAATTTCATCTTTGGAGACGGAATCAATTATGTCTTTCACTTTTTCGAGAACTTTTTCCTGGACTGCGGATCGCAGATTTTGATCATCATGGCTGGTTTTGAACTTTTTCCTTTTCATAATTTCCTAGAAAAAAGAAAATTGGGTTTTAGAATTTGAAGAAAAAAGGCTTTATCCATTATTCTTGACATGGAAAATGATACCCATATTATGTAAAAAAAGCCCTTTTCAGATTTTTTAATAAACTACAACATTGTGAGCGCTACGTGTGCACTAATCACCATTTCTTCAGAAGAAATTCAGTTTATTTTCCAACATTTTTTCTATGGATTTTAAAGAAGATCCTATATTAATTAAGATCGTTGCATATGATTCAGGTAAGTTTCTTTATAAATATTTGTAAGTATTTAAAAGTAGATCTGGTTTTTCGAAAAAAATGGGATAACTGCTAAAAAATTAGATTAAAGTTGTTATAGACTATAGAATTTTCCAGAAACATTTCTAAAGTATGGGTATGAGAAATAACTAGTATCATCTAGAATTCGGAACAGGGTAAGAGTGCATGCGCTGCGAGAAGTAGTCACGAGAAATCAAGGGAAGGGGCAAAGATAAAAATGCGAGAAGGTGCGTTTTGTTTCTTGTATCAGACGCGAGTGCGTGAAGTGTACCAAAGTTCATTCTTATGGTTTTAACAAACGCAACTATCTTATTTCATTTAAAATTTGGACTTCCAGTTATTTTATTCCTTGATTAACTCGAGAATTCGGCATCCCTGGAATTGCCCTTAAGGCGGCAGTAGGGTTAATTCAGTCAAAAAAGGCCATTTTTAAAGAATTTTTTTAGCAAAAACGGTCAATGCAAATTTATTTTAGTAATTCGTACATAATAAAATATATTTTAAGAATATTTTCAAAAATTTTCAGTAACAAAATAAGCATCTTTGTGGCAGCTAATTTTCTGATACGTCCCGAAAAAAGTTACTTTGCCGTGCCACGCAGAACGCAGGACTGTGTCATCTGAAAAAAATGCATTAATTTATTAGTATCCCTAGGTCGCAACGCTGAGTTTTAATTTTTTGAAAGTTTTGGTAATATTTTGAAGAGTAAACACCAATTTTCGAGAAAAAATCGACATTATTTATTGGTAAGTAAACAATAATAATTGTAAAAAATAATAAAACGCAGCGTTGCGACCTTGAAAATTATGTATAGAAATAGAGTACAAAATTTCATAAGGATCGGTTCAGTAGATTTTAAGTTGAGTTTAAGTTGAGCGCGAGAAAACGCTTCAAAGTTTCGCATAGTAAAAAAACGAAATTAACACTGATTAGAAATTTTTAATATACTCACATAGAACCAGACGACTAACAGCTGTTGACGCTCATAGCTCAGTCGTACTTGATCGTACTACCAAAAAGGCTCTGTCGGTAAAAGTTGCATCTGGCTTGGCGGGAATTTTAAATTACAATAAAAAATGCAAGTTGTGTTTATCTTTTTGTAATTGTTTATTGACACGTCTTACTTGGTCTCGGAATACAGGAACAGTGTGACAGGTTAAAAAAAATTTATTTAATTTTTTACATATCTTGTGTTGTAACACGCAAAAGACATATGGAAATAGCAATTTAATTATAATCGTATAAATAAGGTACAAAGTATTGTATTATTATTTAAATATCTTGCGGGATACCTTCGCGAATAAGAACGTAGACAATATGTTGTAAAAGTAAGCGCCAATAATGTAGTTATTTCCTTATTTGTTACAAATTCTTCCTGACAAAAATTGTTACTAAATTCGACGTCTGATGTATTGAATAATTTCTGTTTTATATCTCGATATCTAAAAATAATGATTCTTTGCAAATAATGCCAATGATTATTAAAGGTCTGCAAAAGATCTGCAGATTCGGTTATTTTCGATAAGAAATTTACATTTCTCCTGTAAGATCACAGCGGCATCCTTTTATTACCTCCCATACTTTTCCTATTCCGAGACAACGTAAGACATATCAATGAACAATTACAAAAAGGAAAGCACACAAGTTGCATTTTTTATTCTAATTTCGAATTCTCGCAAAGTCGGATGCGACTATACCAACAGCTATTAGTTGTCTTCCGGCTTAATTGACGTCGTTGCTACTACTCCACTATACTCTCATTTTTTAGCAGTTACCGGATTTTTTTTTTAGAAAAACCAGATAATAATTTTCGGGTTCTAGAACATTTTCTAAGTTCATTTTTAATGCCTCGTTACCGAATTATCAGCGAACTTTGGTAAGTTTTGTGTGTTTCGTATATTTCACAATTTTTGTGCACCCCGTTCCAACAGGTTTAAAGCGCAAAAATTTAATATGAATGGCACAAATTGTTCGGCTTGCATGTTGCATGAAATGAGAAAAAGATATTTTAATTCTTTAGTGGCTCATTAACATATTGCAAGAAGAATTTTTTATTGGATAAAAAACATGTTTTATTTTTTAAATAAAGTTTGAATATGGCGCCTATTCGCGGCATTTTTCGCCAAATGCATAGATTAGCCAGAGAGTATAGAAGAGAATGGAAGGTACTATAAGGACGCAATGTATTTTTCCGTATAGGAGTTTCAGCGCCCCTACAGTCGCGGGGAAAGAACTAAACCTGAAGGACGCGAGATACAAATCCAAAAAGTATTTAAATTTTTCAATTACTTGATCAATTACTATGCAAAGAAGGCAATAATAGTAGATGATTTATTTTTTGTAACAACACATATTTTTATTTATCAAAAATAACCAATAAAAATGTATAAAAATCGTAGAAGTCCATATTTCAGTATACAGATATAACATCGTTACACCCTCTTTTTGTAAATTTTCATATCATATTAGTAAGGTTATATAGAAGCCCTTTATATTGTTTCTACAAGAACAATTGTATTCGCTATTATTGTACTTACGTTGTCGGGTTCGCTGGAAGTCGAAAAAACGAACCTCGTTTACTTTTTCATTGTACTGTTGTTGCAACCACTAACACTACAGTAATAAGGAATTTTTTTTAAAAACCGTTAAGATTAAACTTTGATACAAAACATTTTTAACTGTCAGATAAGACGCATTAGGTATTTTCACTTCAATCACCAGCTAACTTCACTTCGTTGATTGTTGAGGGAAAAATAATAGACCAAAATTCATAACAAAGACATAACAGAAATAAAGCTTTGTTCCTTGCATTTGGTCCATTGTTTTCTCCCCTCAGTTTTAACGAAGTGAAGTTAGCTGATGGTTGAAGTGAAATATCAAGGGTGTGAAGGTACGTGTTAAGTAGTGGAAACAAATTTTGGCAATATGGCTGCTTATAGAGCGACTGATGAGCTATGAGTGCCTCCTGGCAGAACTAAATTCACAAAGAAAGCATGCAGGCACTTTCATTTTTACCACTCTTGTCACTTTGTATATTTTTTTGTTTCGTAAATTTAGTGTACTTAAAAATTAAAGATCGAATACACCTTTTAATGAGTATCGTTTCAGGTTTATGTAGTATGCAAAAGAAGATGTTTTCAGAGGAGTTATTGTGAAAAGAGGCTGTAGAAATATCTTCCAGCGGGTACTCGTGTCCTCTGACCTCGAGAAATTATTTTACGTGATGATTTTTCCAGATTCACTGCTGGCACATTGATAACTTTCAAATCCACTAGAATGACAAACTGTATAACTTTAAACTACCTAGAAAGGACCCTAGATCGGCCTGGCACGGAAGTCGGATTTGTTATCGGAAGTTCCTATGCCAGCTACGTAAGTGCGAAAAAGACTTCCCCTATATCTGACTTTTTCCATTTTATGAAAATTGCCGAAAAATTTGAATATCGTCTGACATGCGTCCTGGTGTTTTCCTTAAATAAAAAGGTCTATTGTAGAAAGTAAACTTCCCGTTGAAATTTCTGCAACTCTCTTTAGTTCTCTCTGAAATTGGCTGCATCTGTAATATGTAATTCTTGGCGGGAAAATTCAAACTAACTAAATTATTGCAAATTTTTTTGTAAATAAAAATGGCATTTTAATGTATAAATGAATCTAAAAGGTTTTAAGGTATTATTATCCCATAATAATTAATAATAATTACGAAGAAAAGAATTTAAATAGTTTCTAGCAATTTTAAACATTAGGTTTACGTATTACATCACCTGGCACTCTCTAAAATTTTTGGTGGCTTGATTCGGCTTTTATTTTGGATTTCTCTTTGTTAGACATTGATAGGTTAGCTTAGACGGCTCAGAAAATCAATTCAGAAAATAGAAAGCCGGAACGGTTGCGAAACCTGATTGGTCAAAATGTTGAAAAGTAACATGGCGGCTACAGCGGTCTGATTGGTGCTCAGTTATATATTTGACTGACGATGCATCTGTTTGAATGTGACTAAACTGACGTAGAGCAGAAACTTTTTGTTTAAAGCATTCGAAACTTACAAAAAAATGCTTTCTCCACAACGATATTCACTGCTAAAAGTTCCGAAAAATATGTTTATCTCATTTCATGAAACATCCGCATTCTTTAAAATAGGCACAATTAAATTCGACTATTTCAATTTGATTCGAATTTTCTATAAGGTTGTATTAAACGCATTTTCAAGAATATTTTTCACATTTTATTTCGTTTTAATATATTTATTTGCCTTCTAATATAAATATTTGATTCAATTTGAAATTCAGTATGAAAGTGGAATTACTTTATTAAAAATTCATTTTTTTGGTTGATAATTCTTCATTTTTTTTTTTAAATATTCTTTTCCCTTAAAAATTTGTATTTTGTTGAAACTTTGTCTTTTTGGGTAAAAAATTAATCTTCTTGGTAACTAATTCACCTTTCTGGTTAAAAAATCACGTATTTTGTTAAAAATTAATCTTTTTTGGTAGAACATTAATATTTTTGGTTCAAAATGTATTTTTTGCCTTGCAGATGATTTTTTGTTTGAAAATTAATTTTTCAAACTAACAATTCAACTATTTCGTTTTTGGTTGAAAATTCCACTATTTGTTTGCAAATTTCTGCATTTTAGTAGAACTTTGTATTTTGTGGTAGAAAATTAATCTCTTTGGTTGAAAATTTTATAGAATATTTGTATAAAAATTCATGTCTTTTGTTAAAAATTATTATTTTTGTTTGAAAATTTATTGCTTTGGTTGCATTTTTAAAAAATATAAAATCTTTTTTTTTGCAAAATAATTTTTCTTCACAACAAAGTAAATGATTTTTTCACCAAAAAAACGAATTTCAAACAAAATATATGTATTACTAACCAAATTTTTGAAATCTCAACTTAAAAAGATAACTTGTCAACAAAAACTGAAATAGTACAATTTTCAGTTCAAAATATTAATTTTTAACAAACAGAAAAACGAATTTACAACAGAAAACTTCAATTTTTAATTGAGGAAATAAATTTTTGTTTAAACGATGAATTGCAGAAGCAGACAATTTAACTTTTTGTAGAAAATTCGTCTTTTTGACTGACAAATTCAACATTTTGGATGAAAATTTGGATAAAAATTCATGAATTTTGTTGAAAATTTACATTTTTGTGTAGGAAATTAATCTTTCTATGGTGAAAAGTTTATCTCTTTGGTCAAAAATTCACTTCTTTGATTGAAAACTTAACTATATTATTAAAAAGGCGTTTTTTCTTTAAGAATTAAAAATTTTAACTGAAAGTTTTGTAATTTGGTTGAAAGCGTTGTTTTTTTTAAATTAGAAATTCATCTTTTTTGCTGAAAATTCAACTGTTGGCTTAAGTTTTTAAAAAATTAAAAATGCATAATTTTAGACCAAAGTAACTAATTCACTTTTTTTGTTGAAAACTCGTCTTCTTAAATTTAAAAAAAAATTACTATTTTGATAGAAAAATGTTCAATTGAAATCATAAATCTTTAACAACGAAAAAAATTAATTTTTAATATCTTTCTAGTAGGTACTTGTACTTTTAACCAAAAAATATAAATTCTCAAAAAAATAATGTAATAGTTGATAGTTCAACCAAGATGATTTTATTTTAACTGAAAAAGCGGTTTAATTCAACCATAAAAGCCCAAATTTTCCACCAAATATTTAAATCATCAACCAAACTAGATTAATTAAAATAAAAAGTTGCATTTGCAACTGCAAAAGATGGGATTTCTACCACAAAAGATACATTTTCAAGAAAACAGATTAATTAAAAGATTAATTTTTCACTAAATATAAAATAGTTAACAGGTTTAAATAAAAAATATTATATTCCTACCAAGAGAGATAAATTTTCAATGAAATATTTGAATTTACTGAAAAGAAGATGAATTTTCAACGAAAAATGAAACTGGTAAAGTTTCAATTTAAAAAATTAATTTCCAACTTAAAAGCGAATTCTTTTTAAATAGTTACATTTTTATGAAAATAGTTAAACATAAATCTAAACAGAGTTGTTTTCAAATTAAACAGTGAAATTTTCAACCAAATATTTAAATCTTTTTTCAGTAAAAAAAATAATTTTCAACAAAAAAAAAAAATAATTTTTCTACAAAATAGTTGAATTTTCTATAAAATAATTAAATTCTCAGCATAAACAAATTTATTTCTAACCAAAACTTCGTATTTTGAAAGAAGAAATAAAATAAATTTCTAGAAAAAGAGTAGCATTTTCAACCACATAGTTAAATTTTCTACAAAAAAACATAAATTTTCAATAAACAGTATAATAGTTACATTTTCAATAAAAAGGAATTTGATTTTCAACCGAAAAAAAGGATTTTTTAAGAAAATAGTTAAATCCTCAACGTAAATAAATTTATTTCCAACCAAACAGTCGCATTTTTAACCAAAAAGATAAATTTTCAACAACAAATGGAATAGTCTAATTTTTCGATAAACAATTTAATTTTCAACCAAAAAAAGAAATTTTGAAGAAAACAATTGAATTTTCGACAACAGATTAATTTTCAGGCCCGCTTGTGGTATGGTGGGATTTCAGGAAAATCCAGATGGGTCGCGCCGACCTTGGAAATTTTAAATTAAAGTGAAAAATCTTCAACTAAAATCACATGAAGACAACAAACAATTGCATTTTTAACCCAAAGAGAATATACATCACCAAATACTTAAATTTTCAACTAAAAAAAAGATAAATTTTCAATAAGAATGGAATAGTTCAATTTTCAATTAGAAAATTAATTTTAAAGAAAAAAAAAGAAATTTCCACAAAAATAGTTGAATTTTCAACCAAAAATGAGACAGTGTAATTTTCAGTTAACAAAATTACCTTACATATTAAAATTTTTTTCAACAAACCAGTTTCATTTTTAATGAAAAAAAATATGATATTTTTACCAATAGGGATGAATTTTCGGCAAAATATATTAATTTTAAATCAAACAGTTTAATTTTAAACTAAAAACTAAATTTAAAACAAAATCTGTTTTTGATTGAAAACTGATATTTTTTTAGTTTAAAATTCAATTATTTGTTTTAAAATTACTATATTTTGCTGAAAATTCAGTTTTGAAAATTTATCCTTTTCTTTCAAAATTCAAGCAGTTGGTTCGAAATTCATCTATTTTGTTAAGAATTTATCCCTATTGGTAAAAATGTAATTTATTTCATTAAAAATGAAACTGTTTTGTTGAAAAAATTTGAATAATTAAGGGAATTTTGTTAACTGAAAATTAAACTGTCTCATTTTTGGTTGAAAATCTATAATTTTTAGTTACAAATCCAAAATTATTTGGTCGAAAATTCAACTATTCTTGTGGAAATTTCATTTTTTTTTCTTTAAAATTCATTTCCTAATTGAATATTGAACTATTCCATTCTTGTTGGAAATTTATCTTTTTTAATTGAAAATTTAACTATTTAGTTGATGTATCTTCTTTTTGGGTTAAAAATGCAATTGCTTGTTGGCTTCAAGTGATTTTAGTTGGAGATTTTTCACTTTAATTTTGAATCTCCAAGGTCGGCGCGGCCCATCTGGATTGTTTAACGAAAAATTTGACTATTGCATTTTTTGTCGAAAATTTTCTTAAAAAATCGGTTTTTTCGGTTAAAAATTAATTTCTATTTATTGAAAATGTGACTATTATATTTTTCGTTCAAAACTTATCTTTTTTTGCAGAAAATTTAATTATTTTATTGAAAGTTCAACTATTTTGTAGAAAAAATCGGTTCTTTTTTGGTTGAAAATTAATTTTTTTACTGAAAATGTATCTATTCTGTTTTTTGCTGAAAATTTCTATAGGTATATTTTTTGTTTAGATAATTTTAACTATGTTTGGTCGAAAATAAATCTGGTTAGCTTGAAGATTTAAATATTTAATTGAAAATTCATCTTTTTTGGTAGAAATATAATATTTTTTGTTTAAAAATATAAACTTTTCACATTTGGTAAAAAATTAATCTTTTAATTAATCTTCTTACTTGAAAATTTATCGTTTTAGTTAAAAAATTTATTTCTTGGGTTAAAAATTTAACTCTTTCGGATTCTAACAATAAATTGCTGTCTAGCAAAATTGTACAGAAACAAAAATTGTTTATTATTTTTCTCGCTTTAAAAAGTTTCAACTACTTGGTTAAAATTCCACTTTTTCGCTTAGAATGCATATTTTCAATTTGTAAATTCAACTGCTTTTTAGTAAACTTGACAATTTTTTTTTTGCTTTGCTGACTATAAAATGTTGCCTTGTTAAACATTTAATTCTTGTTAAAAATGCGTCTGTTTAGTTAAAAAAAATTTTTTTTAACCGATGATTCAATTAGTTAGTTGAAATTTAATGTATTTGGTTAAAAATTAATTTTTTTGTTTAAAGATTCATGCTTTTAACTGAAATTTTTTTATCAAAACATTCATTGAATTTTCAAACTTGTTTAAAATTGCACTTTTTTGCTAGAATGCATATTTTCAATTTGTAAATTCAACTGTTTTTTTAGAAAATTTAACCATTTTTTTTGCTTTGCTGACTATAAAATGTTTGTTTAGTTTGAAAATTATTTATTTTATCGAGGATTCAATTAGTTAGTTGAAAGCTAATGTATTTGGTTAAAAATTAATTTTTTTGTTTAAAGATTCATGCTTTTAATTGAAAATTTTGTTATCAAAACATTCATTGAGTTTTCAACAAAATAAGTGAATTTTCAACTGAAAAAGATGAATCTTCAAGAAAAAATGGAATAGTTAAAAATGAAATCGTAAAATTTTTAGTTAAAAAAATTAATTAAAAAAAAGCACGAATTTTCAACAAAACGGTTTAGTTTTGTGATAAACAAAATAAAGGTTCGACCAAAAAGGTACATTTTCTACCAAAACAGAAGACTTTTGAACTTAAAAACATGAATTTTCAGTTAAAAAATTCGTTTTTGACAAACAAAAAAAAACACGAATTTTCAACAAAACAGTTTAATTTTGTAAAAAATAAATTAAATTTTCTGCCAAAAAGGTGAATTTTCTACCAGAACAGAAAATTTTTCAACATAAAGAGATAAATTTTCAACCAAAAATGGAACTGTTAATTTTTCAGTTAAAACAATTCATTTTTAACAACAAAAAAAACGAATTTTTCATAAAACAGTTAAATTTAAACAGAAAGACCTCATTAATGGTAGTAAAAAATCTTTTTTGTTAAAAAATGCATCTTTTTTAGTTGAAAATTGATCCTTTTGGTTGAGAATTCTTGAATTTTGGTTGAAATTCATTTTTGCGGTAAAAAATTATTCTTTTTGTTTAAAAATTCATCTTTTTGGTTAAAAATTTAACAAGTAGAGTTTGAGATCGAAATACTTTCTTAAAATTTTAAATTAAATTTCTTTCTCTCTTCAAAATTCAATATTTCGGTGAGCGAATTATTCTGTTTCGTAGAAATTTATTTTTAATAGTACAACATTTAAATGTTTTATGGAAAATTCGTTTCTTGTTGTTGTTAAAAATGAATTGTTTTAACTAAAAATTCAACGATTCCATTTTTGGTTGACAATTTATCTGTTTTTGTTGAAAAATCGCCTGTTCTGGTAGAAAATTCACCATTTTGGCCGAAAATTTATTTTGTTTATTACAAAATTAACCCGTTTTGTTGAAAATTCGTGCTTTTTGAAATTAATTTTTTAAACTGAAAATTTAACGATTCCATTTTTAGCTATTTCATTTTTGCTAGAAGATTCATCTTTTTCAGTTAAAAATTTACTTATTTTGTTGAAAACACAATGAATATTTTGATGGAAAAATTTTCAATTATAATCATTAATATTTAACAAAGGAAAAAATTCATTTTTAACCAAATACATTAACTTTCAACTAACTAATTGAATCCTCGATAAAAAAAATAATTTTCAAACTAAACAAACATTTTATAGTCAGAAAAGCAAAAAAAAATGGTTAAATTTTCTAAAAAAAAACAGTTGAATTTACAAATTGAAAATATGCATTCTAGAAAAAAAGTGCAATTTTAACCAAGTTTGAAAACTCAATGAATGTTTTGATAGAAAAATTTTCAATTAAAAGCATGAATCTTTAAATAAAAAATTCATTTTTAACTGAATACATTAAATTTCAACTAACTAATTGAATCATCGATAAAAAAAATAATTTTTAAACTAAACAGAAGCATTTTTAACAAGAATTAAATGTTTAACAAGACAACATTTTATACTTAGCATAGCAAAAAAAAAGTCAAATTTTCTGAATAACAGTTGATTTTACAAGTTGAAAATATGCATTCTAAGCGAAAAAGTCCAATTTTAACCAAGTAGTTGAAAATTTTTAAAGCGAGAAAAATAATAAACAATTTTTGTTTCTGTACAATTTTTCTAGACAGCAATTTATTATTAGAAGCCGAAAGAGTTAAATTTTTAACCCAAGAAATTAATTACGAAGAAGATTAATTAAAAAATTAATTTTTTACCAACTATGAAAAAGTTAATAATTTTAAACAAAAAGTATTATATTTCTACCAAAAGAGATGAATTTTCAATTAAATATTTAAATCTTCAAGCTAACCAGATTTATTTTCGACCAAACTTACTTAAAATTATCTAAAAAAAATATAGCTATAGAAATTTTCAGCAAAAAACAGAATATTTACATTTTCAGTGAGAAAATTAATTTTCAACCAAAAAAGAACCGATTTTTTCTACAAAATAGTTGAACTTTCAATAAAATAATTAAATTTTCTACAAAAAAGATAAGTTTTGAACGACCAATATAATAGTTACATCTTCAATAAATAAAAATTAATTTTCAACCGAAAAAAACGATTTTTTAAGATAGTTAAATCCTTAACGTAAATAAATTTATTTCGAACCGAACAGTCGCATTTTTAATGAAAAAGAAAAATTTTGAACAAAAAATCGAATAGTCAAATTTTTCGTTAAACAATCCAGATGGACCGCGCCGACCTTGGAAATTTTAAATTAAAGTGAAAAATCTCCAACTAAAATCACTTCAAGCCAACAAACAATTGAATTTTCAATTAAAAAAGATAAATTTTCAACAAGAATGGAATAATTCAATTTTCAATTAGGAAATGAATTTAAAAAAAAAATGAAATTTACACAAAAATAGTTGAATTTTCGACCAAATAATTTTGGATTTTTAACTAAAAATTATACATTTTTAACCAAAAATGAGACAGTTTCATTTTCAGTTAACAAAATTCCCTTAATTATTCAAATTTTTTCAACAAAACAGTTTCATTTTTAATGAAATAAATTACATTTTTACCAATAGGGATGAATTCTTAACAAAATAGATAAAAAATCAGTTTTGAAAATTCTTGCGGATTAGATATTTATCCTTTTCTTTCAAAATTTAATCACTTGGTTCAAAATTCATCTATTTTGTTAAGAATTCATCCCTATTGGTAAAAATGACATTTTTTTCATTAAAAATGAAACTGTTTTGTTAAAAAAATTTTAATATGTAAGGTAATTTTATTGACTGAAAATTAAACTGTCTCATTTTTGGTTGAAATTGTAGAATTTTTAGTTAAAAATTTAAAAGTTTTTGACTAAAAATTCAACTATTTTGGTGGAAATTTCTTTTTTTTTCTTTAAAATTCATTTCCTAATTGAATATTGAACTATTCCATTCTTGTTGAAAATTTATCTCTTTTAATTGATAATTTAAGAATTTGGTTGATATATCTTGTTTTTGGGTTAAAAATGCAATTGCTTGTTGGCTTCAAGTGATTTTAGTTGGAGATTTTTCACTTTAATTTAAAATTTTCAAGGTCGGCGCGACCCATCTGGATTTTCTCGAAGTCCCACCGTACCACAAGCGGGCCTGAAAATTAATCTGTGTACGAAAATTCAACTGTTTTCTTAAAAATTCCTTTTTTTTGTTGTTGAAAATTAAATTGTTTAATTAAAAATTAGACTATTCCATTTTTTGTTGAATATTCTTTTTTTTTTGTTAAAAATGCGACTCTTTGTTTGGAAATAAATTTTTTTATGTTGAGGATTTAACTATTTTCTTAAAAAATCCTTTTTTTCGGTTGAAAATTAATTTCTTTTTTATGGAAGATGTAACTATTATATTGTTCGTTTAACATGTGTCTTTTTTGTGTTTTTTTAAAACTCGTGTTTTTTGTTTGTTGAAAACGAGTTTTTTAACTGAAAATTCATCTTTTTAAGTTGAAAAATCGTCTGTTTTGGTCGAAAATGTACCTTTTTTCGAAAATTAATTTTTTTTATTACAAAATTAAACCGTTTTGTTGAAAATTCGTGCTTTTTTACATTAATTTTTTTAACTGAAAATTTAACGATTCCATTTTTAGCTATTTCATTTTTGCTAGAAGATTCATCTTTTTCAGTTAAAATTTACTTATTTTGTTGAAAACTCAATGAATATTTTGATGGAAAAATTTTCAGTTAAAATCATTAATCTTTAACAAACAAAAAAATTAATTTTTAAACAAATACATTAGCTTTCAACTAACTAATTTTATTCTCGATAAAAAAGAATAATTTTCAAACTAAACAAACATTTTATAGTCAGTAAAGCAAAAAAAAAATTGTTAAATTTTCTAAAAAAAAACTGTTGAATTTACAAATTGAAAATATGCATTCTAGCAAAAAAGTCCAATTTTAACCAAGTAGTCGAAAATTTTTCTAGACAGAAATTTATTGTTAGAATCCAAAATAGTTAAATTTTTAACCCAAGAAATATATTTTTTACCAAATATGAAAAATTTAATAGTTTTTACAAAAAAATATTATATTATATATTATATTATATGAATAAGAGATAAATTTTCAATGAAATATTTGAATTTACTGAAATTAAATCAGTTAAAATAATTAATTGCCAACCTAAAAGCGAATTCTTTTTAAATAGTTGAATTTTCATTAAAATATTTAAACCATCAATCTAAACAGAGTTTTTTTTAAACTAAACATTTAAATTTTCAACCAAATATTTATATCATTACATTAGTTACATCTTTAGTTAAAAAGATCAGTTAAATTATTCGTTAAAAAATTTAATTTTCAAAAAAAAGACAGTTTAAGAAAACGGTTGAATTTTCGAACAAAGATGAATTTTAAAAAATCACTTGAAGCCACAAAAAATTAAGTTTAAAGAAAAAAAGAATAAATTTCAACTAAATTGTTGAATCGACAACCAATAGTCTCATTTTCAAAAAAAAAAATGCAACCTTTAACCAAAAAAGATGAAATTTCCACAAAAAAAGTTGAATTTTCAAACAAATAATTTTGGATTTTAAAATAAAAATGATATATTTTTAACCAAAAATGAAACAGTTTAATTTTCAGTTGAGAAAATTATCTTAGATATTCAAAAAATATTTCAAGAAAACAGTTTTATTTTTAATAAAAAGAATATTTCATTTTTACCAATAGGGATGAATTTTTAATAAAATAGGTAAATTTTGAACCAAGTGCTCGGATTTTGAGACAAAAAGATAAATTTTAATCCAGAAGAATTAAATTAAAAATAATTAAATCAAATAGTTGAATTTTCTACTTAAAAAATATCAGTGTTCCACCAAAAACAGATTTAGTTTCAAATTAGACGAATTTTTAACAGAAAAGTTGAATTTTTAACCCGAAATTAAAGTTTTTTTGAGAATTCTTTAATTTTATTGAAAATTCGTCTTTATTGGTAATAAAAAAACTTTTTTGTTTAAAAATGCATTTTTTTTAGTTGAAAATTTAAACTTTTGGCTGAGAATTCTTGAATTTTGTTCAAAAATATATTTTTTTTCGCCCGGGAATTAATCTTTTTTGTATAAAAATTCACCTTTTCGGATTAAAAATTAACAAGTAGATTTTAAAGTTTAAATACTTTCTTAAAAATTAAAAAATTTCTTTCTTTCTTAAACTAGAACTTTTTGGTGGAGAAATCTTCAATTTGATTGAAAATTCATATTTTTTGTAGCAAATTAATCTTTTTCTTTGAAAATTCGTTCTTTCAGTAAAAAATTTTGCTTTTTGTTTAAAAATTCATCTTTTTGATTAAAAATTTAACAACTAGGGTTAAAAATTGAACAACTTTCTTAAAAATTTAAATTACCTTTTCTCTTTCTTAAGAATTAAATATTTTGGAGAAGAATTCTTTAATTAAAAAAAAAAATTCGGTAGAACATAAATCTTTTTTGTTGGAAAATTAATCTTTTTGTTAAAAAATTTAGAAACTAGGTTTTCAAGTTGTACTTTCATAAAAATGCATTTTTTGGTTGATGATTCGAAATTTTAATTTAAAAATTATCTCTTTGGTTGGAAATTGAACTGTTTTTTTTAAAGTTCCTTTTTTTTGTTGAAAAATTACTTTGGTAATGGAAAATTCACATATTTTATTTTTCATAGAAAATGGTTCTTTTTAAAGTAAAAATTCAACTTTTTGTTAAAATTGAAATATTTTGTCAAAAATTCGTCTTTTGTTGAAAATTATTCGAGTTTATTTGAAAATACAACAAATAGTTTAATTTTTAACGCAAACAGAAGATATTTCAACCAAATACTTAAATTTTAATTAAAAACGATAAATTTTAAAAAGAAGAAGTTTCAGAAAAATAGTTATATTTTCAACCAAATCATTTTGAATTTTTAAATAAAAATGATCTTATATTTTAAACAGATTTTCAACAAAATAGTTTCAATTTTAATGAAGAACAGATGAAAATTTTACCAGAAGAATTTTCAAAGTTGAATTTTCAGCAAAATACATGAATTTTCAACTAAATAGTTAAATTTTAAACTAAAAATAGATAAGTTTTCAACCAAAAACAGATTTATTTTCAAATCAAACAAACGAATTTTTAACAGAACAGTTGAATTTACAACCGGAAATTCAAGTTTTTGTTGAGAATTCTTCAATTTTATTGACAATTCGTCTTTCTTGGTAGTAAAAAAATCTTTTTTGTTTAAAAATGCGTATTTTTTAGTTGAAAATTCGAACTTTTGGCTGAGAATTCTTGAATTTTGTTCAAAAATATTTTTTTTTTCGATCGGGAATTAATCTTTTTTGTATAAAAATTCACCTATTCGGATGAAAAATTAAAAAGTAGGTTTTTAAGTTTTAACATCTTAAAAATAAAAAATAAAATTATTTATTTCTTAAAATCGAACTTTTTAGTGGAGAAATCTTCAATTTGATTGAAAATTCATATTTTTGTAGCAAATTAATCTTTTTCTTTAAAAATTCGTTCTTTCAGTAAAAAAATTTTTGCTTTTTGTTTAAAAATTCATCTTTTGGATTGAAAATTTAACAAGTAGGGTTAAAAATTGAACAACTTTCTTAAAAATATAAATTAAATTTTTTTCTTTCTCAAGAATTAAATATTTTGGCGGAGAATCTTTAAAAAAATTTATATTTTGGGTAGTTTGAATTTAAAAAATTTTAGTTGAAAATTTATCTCTTTGGTTGGAAATCAAACTGTTTTTTTTTTTTGAAGTTCCTTTTCTTTTTGTTGAAAAATTACTTTGGTAATTGAAAATTTACATATTTCATTTTTCATAGAAAATGGTTTTTTTTTTAAAGTACAAATTCAGCTTTTTGTTAAAATTGAAATATTTTGTCAAAAATTCGTCTTTTGTTGAAAATTATTCTAGTTTATTTGAAAATACAACAAATAGTTTAATTTTTAACGCAAACAGAAGATATTTCAACCAAATACTTAAATTTTAATTAAAAACGATAAATTTTAAAAAGAAGAAGTTTCAGAAAAATAGTTATATTTTCAACCAAATCATTTTGAATTTTTAAATAAAAATAATCTTATATTTTAAACAGATTTTCAACAAAATAGTTTCAATTTTAATGAAGAACAGATGAAATTTTTACCAGAAGAATTTTTAAAGCTGAATTATCAGTAAAATACATGAATTTTAAACCAAATAGTTCAATTTTTAGTTCAAATAAAACAAATTTTGATTAAAAGAGTTTAATCTTCAACAGTATGATTCATTTTTTACTTTTTCCTGACAAAGAATTTTTTTGTATCTGGATTTTTTAAAGTGAAAAAAAAAGGTTTTCTTAATTTTATCCTGGATTAATAATTTTCTTTAAAATCTTATATAATACTATCTAATACAGGATATAATAATAACTTTATTTTTTCTAATCTCAACGGAAAGAAAATTACAAAGTAAAAAAATAGATGAAAAATAATATTTAGAGTAATTATTAATTCTAACCTCACAGTAAGAATAATTTCAATTATTTAAGAACAGGATAATTGTTGCTAATTTCTCTGTTTTCCACTCCATTAAATACTAAATAATGTAAAAATCAAATTATAATTGCTATCACCATTTAAAATCGAAATATTAGTTTTACGGAATTTCGAACTCATTTTCAATTGTATCGGAACAGAATTACTTTTTTATGTAAAGTTTTTTCAGTTTAATACGGTTCTATATAGCTAGAATCGAAATTTTTTTTTCTAAAACTGCAAATTCACTTTAAAACTTAATGCTTATAATCGATACGGTCACGAAACCTAACCTCGAAACGTCATATGTTTAATTAATTTTTCTCCGAACTGGATAGCTTTTTTTATTTCGACACATTAAGGAAAAGAAAGAATTTTTAATTTAATTCAACAATTTTCAAGCACAAAGTTGAATTTTCAACTCAAAAAAAGAATGACTTTTTAAACTACAACATTAATTTGCTACCAGAAAAGACGAATTTTCAATCAAATTCAAGACATTTCAACCATATTACGTTTTTAAAAAATTCCATGATGAATCGTTTAAAAATAAACTTTGACCGTTTGGACGTGAAAATCCAAAAAGTTATCGATTTTTCAAAAAACTAGTTGCACTACAAATTTCCACCTTTCAATTGACATTTCAAATGATAAAAATTTAATTATTTTGTACTTTCACTTACTTCCTCTTTTCTCTTTTGCATCCTTAAGTATATATTGTCAAGATTTTTAATGAATTTAATTTAACAAACACATCGACATCAATAAAATATAAACATTGTATCCGCCTGATGGCCTGACATAAAAAAGTATAAACAAAAACACTGGGCAACATAACCTGATATGTCAAGCGTTTCGAATTGGGTATATATCATGTTGTGACGTCACTTAGCAAGATGTCTGCATTCCGAGGGTCAAGCCCTAATACCAATTTTATGGGACGAAACGTAAGTTTTTATTCTGGCTTATTAATAAACGTGGAAACAATCATTATTCACTAATTTTTAGGGAGAATTCTTGAATTTATTTGAAAGTTTATTTTTTTCGGTATTAAATTAATCTTTTTGGTTAAAAATTTAACAACAATGTTTTAAAGTTTCTGTATTTTCTTAAACATTTGAAAAAAATTCTTTCCTAAAGATGCAAATTTGTGGTGGAGAATTTTTGAATTTTATTGAAAATTCATTTTTTTGTAGCAAATTGATCTTTTTTTTTAAATTGATCTTTTTTAGTTTTAAATTGTACTTTTTGGCTGAGAATTTTTGAATTGGGTTAAAAATTTGTTTTTTCGGGAGAAAATTATTTTTTTTTTTTAATTTAACAACTATGTTCTAAAAGTTTAACTACTTTTTCAAAAATAAAAAATAAAATCTTTCTTAAGAATGCAACTTTTTGGTGGAGATTTCTTAAATTTTATTGAAAATTCATTTTTTTTGTAGCAAATTCATTTTTTTTTTAAATTGATCTTTTTTAGTTTTAAATTGAACTTTTTAGTTGAGAATTCTTAAATTGGGTTAAAAATTTGTGTTTTCGGGAGAAAATTATTTTTTTTTTTAAATTTAACAACTATGTTCTAAAAGTTTACCCACTTTTTGAAAAATTTAAAATATTTCTTTCTCAAGAATGAAACTTTTTGGTGGAGATTTCTTAAATTTGATTGAAAATTCATTTTTTTGTAACAAATTCATTTTTTTTTTTGTTTAAGCACTTATTTTTTCCAGTTGAAACTTTAACTTTTTGTTTGAACAATCTGAAAGCTAGTTAAAAATTCGTGTTTTCGATGGAAAAATATTTTTTTAATTTAAAAACTCATCTTTTTGATTAAAAACTAGACAACTAGGATCAAAAGTTGTACTACTTTCTTAAAATAAATAAATAAAATTTACTTAAAAATTCAAATTTTTGTGAAGAATTCTTCAATTTTGTTTAAATTCGTCTTTTTTCATAGTAAATTAATCTTTTAGTTAAAAAATTCACCTTTTTTAATCAAAAATTAAACTTTTTGGTTGAAAATTCTTAAATTTAGCTAAAAATTCGTTGTTTCTTTGTGGCAAATTATTCTTCTTGTTTAAATATATAACAACTAGGTTTATAGTTTAACTATTTTCCTAAAATTAAAAAAAATTTTACTTTCTTAAAAATTCATCTTTTTGGTTGTGAATTTTTGAATTAAGTTATAAAAATCATTCTTTTTGGTACAAAATTATTCTTTTTGTTTAAAAATTTAACAACTAGGTTTTAAAGTTGAACTAATTTCTTAAAAATTAAAAAATATGTTTCTTTCTCAACAATTCAACTTTTTAGTTGACAATTCTTGAATTTTGTAAAAAATTAATTTTTTCGGTAGAACATTAACCTTTTTGTTTAAAATTTAACAACTCGGTTTTAGAAATGAAATACTTTATTAAAAACAAACAAATTATTTTTTCTTTCTTCCTTAAAAATTTGACTTTTTGGTTGAGAATTCTTGAAATACGTTTTAAAAAATCTTTTTTTTTTGTACAAAATTATTCCTTTTGTTTTAAAATTTATGAACTAGGTTTTAAAGTTGAACTAATTTCTTAAAAATTAAAAAATATCTGTCTTTCTTAAAAATTCAACTTTTTAGTTCAGAATTCTTGAATTTTGTAAAAAATTAATTTTTTCGGTAGAAAATTAATCTTTTTGGTTTAAAATTTAACAACTCGGTCTTAGAAATGAAATACTTCATTAAAAAAAAAAAATTATTTTTTCTTTCTTCCTTAAAAATTTGACGTTTTAGTTGAAAATTCTTGAATTTTATTGAAAATTCAACTGGTAATTTGGTTTAGAATTCTTGAATTAAGTTTTGAAAAATCTTTTTTTTTGGCACAAAATAATTTTTTTTGTTTAAAAATTTAAGAACCTGGTTTTAAAGTTGAACTAATTTCTTAACAATGCATTTGTTGTTTGATGATTTAAAATTCTACTTTGGTTGGCAATTAAACTCTTTTGTTGATAAATCGTCTTTTTTGGTATAAAGTTAACTGTTTTATCGTAACACGAGTATTTTCTACGTATAATACGTTTTTGGCGTAATATACGTAGAAAATCGTAGAAAACTCCTGTAAGTTACATTTTCAAGATGGCTGACTTGCAAAAAATCAGTTCAGCCGTGTTGACACTAACATAACCTCATTTTTTAATTTTAATCACACTCTAAAAAAGGTGGTTGAAAATGACCACACTGAGGAGGGGACACAAAGTAATGTCTTTGACAAAGTTACCAATGCTCAATGTGGTAATTTTACTGAAATTGTGTGCAAGTAATGTGACACTGTAAAATTATATACAGAGAGTAAAATTCCCATTAGGGCAGTGTATTTTTAAGTTCCTCTTGTGAAATTCAACTCTCCATGTAAAATGTCAGAATCGGATTTCACTGCGCATGCGCTACATCATACCCGGCTATTTTAAATTTGTGTATCTTGAAAATAATATTAAAATGAAAACAAATGCGAATTTTGATAAAAAATGTTTATTTATAGAACACAAACAAGATTTGTAAAAGAACTGAACATAAAAAAACGCATCTTCTGTAATAATTATAAGTTCTTTAGGAAACAATCAAATGCACATAATTTTCTTATTGTAATTTAAATTTTAGAATCAGTCAAATCTGTACATATCACAAGATTTAAAGCCTAAACCTTGAATTGTTAAATGTAAAAAATTTAAAACCTTTTGAATTTGAAGTTATTTAAATTGTAAACAAGGGATTACAATTAACACCAGAGCGTCTAAATGCGTTATTTTGACCCATATTTGTCATGAATTTTAGTTAATTCATTATGCCATATTTTGAATTTGTTTTCGTGAATTTTAGTTGATTAATTAATTACGCCAAGTTCCCACAAGGCTGGTCCTCACAGACCTGTATTTGATGCTTCATAATTAATTTTTTTTAAATTACCGAATTAGTCGTTCTAGGTTTAAGAGCCCCAATTTATAAAATACCGGAGAAGTTTACACTTTGAATCATTCTGTACCGTCGTTCGTACAAATAATTGAGAAAAGCCATCTCGAAAATTGTTAACATACATTAACAAATAGAGATCGATCCCAATTCTTCGGAGAAAAGTCCTTTCGATAATTGTTAGTATAAATTAACAATTAGAGTTGGATCTCAAATTCTCCGCAAGTACGTTATTATTTTTTTTAAAGAAAATGCACTTAACAACAAATTTTAAGTCAAAGTATTTTAAACGAAACTAGGGCGTTTTGATACGCTTAGACGACCTTCATCAATTTTAGTAACTTGTAGTAATCTGCAACATAATAAAATACTTCTTTTTTATTAAAAAAAATATCCTAAAAAATAGTCAAAAACGGCGTAAAATAAGAGATTTAATTTGGCATTAAAAAATTTCAAAAGATTTTAAAATCTGTTGAAATCTTGGAAAAAATATTAAACTTCCCGGGAACGAGAAACCGATTAGAAAATGTGAATCGGTATGAGGCTTTCTTGAATCCGCTTTCTACTTATTTATGTTTTAAATTTTTTAAATTTTTCATTACTTTAATTGGTCAACGATTTAAAAAATTCAAAATTTTATATGTGAAATCAGTAAAGTATGGCAACATAACCCTAAAAATTTTGATCCGATTGAAAACTGCCTAAAAAAATCCTGGTTACACAATATTTCTTTCTATATTTATTTTATTTTCACGAAAACATTATAACGTAGCAGTTTTTTTGTACTTGCCTTATTCATTGCTCATATATTAAATTATATTTTTCAAATTCACATCAGTGATGCCAGTCGGGGCCGCCTGCGCGCGCATCATTTTGACTTACCACTGGAGAAATTCTCCCATTGGTC
>JAAAKG020019065.1:0-20421 GCA_010014905.2 Druon quercuslanigerum
TCTCTTTCCCGCTCTAATACTTAATTTATCCCTTTGCGCTTCTTCTCTCACCATATATCCTGGCGTCCTCCAATCTATCCCTAATGTCCAACTTATATATCTTTCTTGTAAACTCTCAATATCTTTCCTTCCTTTCCATCCCCATATCTCTGCCGCATAACTTAATACCGGCCATACCAGCGTATCAAATAATCACATTCTCCTTCTCCAATTTTTTTTAATCTTCTTTTTCCTATTCCCCATATCTGTTTCATTACCCCTGCTGCTTTTTTTATCCTTTCTCTTATATGAACCCCATGATCTCCATTCTTTTGCAGAATAAATCCCAAATATTTAAACTCCTTCACTTCTTCTATCTTTATATCCTTCCATCTCCCGGTCCATTATTTTTGTCTACCCCCTCCTTTTTTAAACCTCATTATCTTTGTCTTTTATACATTTAAATTCAGCTGTTTCCCATCCAAATATATCCTTTCCTTCCCCATCCTAACTCCTCCCCAACCTGTTCTTCTTATTTCTTCTTCCAAGTCTGATATTAATATATAAAATAAAAGCGGGCTCAGCGGACATCCTTGTCTCACTCCTCTCACTAACCAGAAACTCTCTCCTACTTGATCCCCTACCTTTACCATACTTTTTGTCTCTCTAAAAATTTTCTACTCTCTCTTTCTTAATCCCTCTCTTATCCCCTTTTTCACCATAACTTTTCCTATCTCGCCTCGGTCTAATGAATCATAAGCTGTTTTTAAGTCCACGAACATTGCTATCATTGCCACTTTTTCCCTCTTAATCCTCCTATTTACTTGATAGTTCAGAACATATATCTTGTCCATCACCCCCATCCATGTTCTAAACCCTGTATGATTCGGTGGCTCTATCTTTTTTTGCTCATTTTCTTACTGCAACCTCTCCGACAGAACAGTTACATATACTTTATACAGTGTTGACATCAGAGTCACATCCCTATAATCTTTAACCTCCTCTCCTTAACCTTTCTTTACTATTGGTATTACTACTCCTTCTTTCCATAAATCTGGCCACCCCTCTCCTCTGCACGCTCGATTACAGAATATCCATGCCCATTCCTCTAGTTCTGTCCCTCCATATTTCCATACTTCACTTGGAATCTCATCTATGCCTGGTGCCTTTCCATCTTTCATTATTGCTAATACCTTGACTATTTCTTCCGTTGTTATATCCTCTTCTTCATCTCTTTCTCTACCATATTTCCCTCCCTTCCTAACTTTTCTCTCTATTCCTCCTAGCAAATCCAAAAAATATTTTTTCTATTCTGCCATTTCAATATCTTGGTTTACTCTTATTCTTCTTCTTGTTTCTCTATTCATACCTTCCATACCTTTTCTTCCGTCCTAGGATTTTTTTTTTTTTTTAGGACTTTTTCTTTTGATCACACAACTCAGAATACTCTTTCTTTTTTCTCCTATATTCTTCCCCATTACTTTTTTCTTTTCTCCACTTTCTTAATTATTTTCTGACCTCCTTCTTTTTCTCTTTACACTCCTCACCCCATCTACTTCTATTTCTCTCTTTAGTAAGTTCATTTTTGTTTGTGCACCCTAATCGTCTTTTTACTTCTCTTATTATTTTTTCCATCTCCTCGTTCACATTTTTCTCTCCCATTTTGATATTTGTATCATTTTCTCTAAACTGTTCTTTTCCTTGCCTTGACCAATCCCCTTTACCTACACTTTTCATCTTTGCCCCTTTTTTACGTATATTACCATTATTTTTTTTCTCCCTCTAATGTCACTATTAATGGAAAGTGATCCGAATCAATATATTCACCTACCTCTAATTTCTTGACCTTCTCTCTTATCTCATTATCCACTATCGCATAATTAATTACCCTTCCCCTTTCTCCTCCTGGCCGTGTATATTCTCCTTCTTTATCTCCCTCTATATTTCCGTTTAAGATAAACCATCCCAAATCCTCCAAGCTCCTTAACAACTTCTTTCCCTGCCCATTCAGCACTTTATCTTTTGATCTTCTTCCTTCCTCTTCTCCCTGTTCCCTTCCTCCTCTATCTCCTGTTCTCGCGTTGAAATCCCCACCCATTATAACTCTAAAATCTTCTTTATTTTCTTCCATCATTTCTTTTAACTACTCTGCTTTCTCCTGCATATCTCCGTTCACATAACCCCTCACTATCTTCCACTTCTCTTCTCCCATCTTTACTTTTTCTACTATTAATCCTTCTTTTTGCTCTTTCCTATCTTTTTTATCTTTCAATGTTATACATTCATATCTCATTCCCATCACCATTCCCCCCATTGCTCTGCCCTTTTTATTCTTCCCCTTTGCATTTTGAACTTGCCATTTGTAACCTCTTGGTAATCTTCTCCTTACTCTTTCCCATCCCTTTTCATCTAGCCACATCGCCATCATTATTACAACATCCCATTGTGTCAAATGTCTCATAAATTCCTTATCCTTTTTCTCCAATCCTGCTTTATTTCAGTAAAATATCCTCCATTCTTCTCTACATTCGTTTTTTGTATCTTTTAACCTCTTACTAATGCTTATTGTCCTACCTCCCGTTCCTTCCTCTCCTAGTTTACCTACACCTTATTTCTTACTAACTATTCCCTTTCTTCATCCCAATCTTATTATACTTCATCTATCTGTATCCTCCTATATTTATCCCATGTTCTTCTTCCGTTTTTTCTTTCTACTTCCGCTATTTTCCTTAACTTATATTTCATCCTCCTTTGTACCCATGTCAAATCATCCTCTATTCTCTCCAAGCTCCCATGTAACATCCTCTTCTTTGCCATTACTTCCCTATTATCTTTCCTCTATCTCTACTTTTACATAAATCCTTTTTATTACTTCTTCCACTCCCTCTTGCATCTCCTTCCCCTCTTATCTTATACACTTTATCAATACATTTCTTTTTCTTTCTTCCCTCTCGTTTTTTTCTATTCGTTGTTCTATTTTCCTCAGTCTTTCCTTCTCCGTAATCCCATTCACGCCCCCACCAAAGATCCCGGTTCGAGCTTTCTATCTTTCTAATTCTACCTTGCACCTCCTCTACCTTTTTATCATTATCCTCCTACCTCTCTAGCTTTTGCTCCAACGACTGCATCCTCTTTTCTAACTTTTCCCTAACTTCTTCCCATTTTTTCATTTCTTTCCTAAGCTCAGCCATTTCCCTCCTAATTTCTTGCCTTAATTCCTCTCCCCTTTTTTCCTGCCTTTCTTCATAAATTCCCATTTCTTCCATCATGGCTTCGCGAATTTCTTTTATTCTTTCCTCTGTTCTTCGGTTCCATCACCTTTTTCTCCGGCCTCCTTACTATTATCACCCTTTTCTACCAAACTCTGCTATTCCGGCGGCGACCTGAACATTTTGGGATATTTCAAGTTTGAACCTAAATCGTCCTTCTCTTCACTGCTTTCCCTCTCCCCTCTCTTCCTTTTGATAAAAGCCTCAATCGATCCTACGCTTTTTGCTCTTAATCTCTCCTTTTTAATAGTTTTTTTTGTACTTCCCCCTTGTCTTCCTTTCTTTGATCTCTTTCTATGTACTAAACACTTCCTGCTCTAAATCCGATTTTTTCTCGATGTTACGACAGATATTTACAAGATGTAAAAAGCTTTAAATAATATTATCTTTAAATTTCAATTCATTATGAGTTAAAACTGGTATTTATCCAAGCGAATTATAATTTCCTTTTGGATAGTTCTGCATTTAAACAGGGAATTTTGAACAAATTCTTAGCTGTGATTAGAATTTAAAATTGCTTAAAATGGTATCATTTTGAGCATTTTCAAATTCATTGCTTGATTCATCAATTTAGACCATCGAAACTGAGAACGCAGTTTAATTGCATTTAATTGAAAATTTTTCAGTTAAATAATTTCTGCTTGAACTGAAGGATTTACTCAGCGGGATAACCCAGTTCTGACAATGTTCGTGATTCATCAGTTATATAAGACACTATACAAAATTGCCGTCTAAAAAGCAGCTCACCTGGAACGCGGAAGATTTTAGAAACATTGACATTTATGAAATTGTAATACCTCACGAGGACAATCGAGATGCTTGAAAACAAAAAGACTAGTACAGATTTTACAATCTGATGAAGCACCCACATTGCCTTCGTTACATTGTGAGACAAGTTATTCCTTATTGCATTAAGTAGTTTTTTCTTCAGTTCGAAAAGATGAAGGTGGTCTATAGCTTCGTCTTATCTTCGGCGGTAATCATCAGTTGTATTGGTGAATATAAAATATATTATACCCATAAATTTGAGGACAATTTTTTAAGCTTTACGCGTTGCTGGCCTTTGCTGATTAGCAGTTTAAAAAAAATTATTGTATTTTAATAAATGACGGATTATTTTTCTAGTAAACATTCTCTACAACTCTACTGTTTCCAATTTTAAAAGTAGATTTTGCTGTTGCTTTTACGGCTTCTTCTATGGCTCTTAATCATTAGAACAATGTTTTTGAAGAATAAATTTTTTACACAAATAATTATATTTTAAGATTATTTAGTTATTTTTAAAATTAGAAACAGTAGAGACGTGGAAAATGTTTTCCCGGCAAAAATAAGCCGCCACTTATTTAAATGCAATTTATTTTTTAAAATTCGTATGTAGTTTGGTTTGAAAATTCAACTATTAGATTGCAAATGCAACTCTTAGTTTGAAAATTATTTTAAAAATTCGAATAACTGGTAGAACATTTATGTACTTTGTTAGATGTTATGGATTTTCAATATAAATTTTTTTTTTATCTTGATGCTTATTTTTTTGTCTGCTCGTGTAGAATCCATGCTTTTTTTAATTTGTTTTTTTCACTTGTTAAAAGAATGACCTCGAAAATTTAATTTTTTCTGTAGAAAGTTTACATTTGTTTGTTTTAAATTCAACTTTTTTAGAAGACTTTTTGTTGAGAACTAATTTTTTATCAATGGTTCATCAGTTTATTTTGTTGGTAAATCCTCTTTTTTTAACTTAATTATTTTAATCAATTCAAAATTTAATAAGGAAATTTTAATTTAGTAAATCCTAAATTTTCGTCGTCCCTACTATGCAGACAAATGTGCCTTTCCATACCACTGCCCTTCAATTGAAAACCTATTTTGAATTTTATGTGTGTCTGTTAATGTGTCTGTTAATGTCTGTTAAAAAGCGACAAAAATGATTTCGAGGTTACCGCGACACAAATATTTTTTAATCGAGAGAAGTAGCAAAAGCGCATAATCATGATTTCAAATATCTCGAATGAAATGATTAATTTTTTCGAATACATTATGAATTTTCAGGGAAAAAACGTCTTCGTAACTAAAGTTTTATTTTTGGTCTCTCGTGCAAATTTAAATGAGTCGATGGTGCAGCTTGCGTTGGGCAATAACTGATTACAGCAGGCAGCTTAAATTTAAAATCAACTTTCAAAGTGTTGCGAATTTATAATAAAAAAATGGTGTGCCAAAATAAAAAAGGTGGTGTTTTCCAGAACACATTTCTTACTCTTCTCTTCAAATTTCGAACACATGAAAAAAATATTTTCTTGAAAACACCTACTTTTTAATCATTCCAAATAATTGTCGGAAATTCGTCTTCAAAAGCTAAAAATTAAAATAATTGCGCAGATTTACTTATGGATAAAAATTCATATTTTAATGTTGAAAATTCAACTGAAAAATTCTTTGGATGAAAATTATATCATTTTTTCGAAAATTTTTATTTTTAATTAAAAATTCTTTTATTTTTGTATAAGATGAAAGTTCAACTTTTTTTTGAAAATTTTTCTGTATAATTAAAAAATTCATTTTTTTAGTAGAAATTGCATCTTTCTTCGATAAAAATGCAACTGTTTGTTTCAAGTTATTTTTATATGCTAGATGATTCAACTACTTTGTGTACAAATTTTGGTTGGACCGCTTTTTTAGTTTAAAATTCGCCTCTTTATTTGAAATTTTAATATTTCATTGAGAATTATTCTTCCTAATTTAAAATTAAACAGCGTGAGTAAAACTTGAACTACTTTGATTCCAGTTTTTTATAATCAAGGTTTATCTCATTTCTTGAAAGTTGAATTATTTAATTAAGAATTATTTTGAAATTATTAATTTCTGAAAAAAATTTAATTTTGGTACTGAGAATTCATCTTTTGGTTTCGACGTTAAACAATTTATATGATTATTATTTTTTGTTCATGACTGAAAAGAACATTATTTGTTGAAATAAGGTCTTTTTGGTTTTAAAAAATATTTTTTCGGATTATATTAATTTTTGTTGGAATATGAACTATACATTACAATTATGTTAAAAAGGACATTTTTGTAATAGATCTTTTCTTCTCGCAATAAATAAACAAAATTTAAAATATTAAATTTGTATCTAGAATAGTATTTTACTCCGTTTATGTTAAAAATATTCTCCTATGTTAAAAATATTACCAGATAAACACATTCACATTGAGGTGAGCAAGAATATATCATGTCAAATAATTCCAAAGAATAACTTTCATAAGTAAAATAAATGGAAAAATATTTTTCAACTTACCAGTAAAATAATAAAATATTTACGCTATTTACAGGTTATATTTTTTACCTATATATCAGCAATCTTTTTACAGAATCAACAAAAAGGGTAGAAAACAACTGGAGTCTACCATCTTCTCAAAACGATACGCATGTTCCTCCTAGTCCTGTACCAGGACCCGGTGAGTTAAAAATCCATGTCTTTTTTGTTAAAACTTTTAACAAATTTTGCTAGAAAATTCTTTTCTTCGTTTGAAAATTAATTTTTAACTGAAAATCCAGCTATTTTTTTCCGTCAAAAATTTATCTTTTTTAATTACAAATCAAACTACTTAAATGAAATTCCATGTAGTAAGGCCTGCATTACGGTCATTGTAAAATTATTTGAGAATATGCTTTAAAAATTAGATGTGAGAACATTCGACTTTTGAATTTACCCGCGCATTTTTCATTTCCTACTTCTGACACTAGATGGGTGTCTGCCACAAGATAGTTGCGATTCTCGCAAGAGATGACAATTTTCAACAGTATAAGAAACTGGAATTTAATATTCGTGTTTTACTCGCAGATTTTATCTGTACGATGCCCCCTAAAAAAGCGATTAAAATTTGGAAGAAGAGGTGCATTAATCCTTTTCAAAAAGTGAGGCATAAGGCAACTAACCTTAAACTCCGTGGTGTTTCCCAGGACTTGCGTTTAAAATTCCCTACACTAACAGAAGGAGCATGAATTTGCAGTTCATGTAGATACCAACTCATCAACTCAGCGGGAATATCCCCATTAAACTCTGGTGATATTGCAGAGCCTTCTAATGGAGATAAGGTAGATACTGAGGAGCATGAAATTATTTCCGAGGATGATAAATATCAGCTATATGACAGCGAAAAAGATTTAGATGTCTTAGACACCAAACTGTAGTGTGAAAAAGAACATCGTAAGGCTGGCGTTGAAGTACTTGATCAAATCATCGAAAAATTCAATTCCTCTAAAGATCTTAAGAACAATTTCAACTTCTCTCATTTGCGACAAAATCTTGGGGACGTAGAAAACTGATGCAGGTGTTCAATACATCAGAGCGAAAAGCCAGAAATATCAAAAACTAGTTTCAGAGCATGGAATTCTTACGCTTCCGAACTCAAAAAGAGGAAGAGCATTGATTCCTGAAACTGAAACTCTAGTGAAAAACTTTTATGAACGCGATGACATAAGTCAAATGATGCCAGGGATGAAAGACTTTGTGTCGATCTAGAATGAGGATGGAACTCGTTCACATGTTCAGAAAAGGTTACTTCTGTGCAATCAAAACGAGTTGTATGCTTGTGTTCTAGCAGGAAGCAGTGGCACTCATAATGTGTGCGTTTGCGTGCATCGTGAGAGTATAAAGTTGATGTTGAATGAAACAAATATTCAGCATTTAACCGAGGATACTGACATGGTGCTCACAAATTATCACGAATGTCTGGATGCTATTGTACGTTCTAACTCTTCAAGTTCCTGTTATTTAGGAGAGTGTGAAAACTGTCCACGCACTGCAAACTTACAAGATAACATCACAAACGCTCAAATCTTACACAAATCTAATACCTTCTCTGATGAGAATGTAAAAAAAGTTGGAGAGCTCAAGGACGTAAGTATCGCAATCATATCTGATAATCATATCTGGTGCAGGGCAACATTTTAAAAATAAGAATAGCTTCGCTAATCTCCGAGCCCATGAAGAAGATTTTGGTACCCAAGCTGAATGGCACTTCTATGGTACATCTCATGGTACGGGTACATGTGATGGTATAGGAGCGAATATAAAGAGAAAAGCAGCACGTTCAAGCTTACTATGTTCTTCGAAACATCACATACTCACTCCCCATGCTTTGTTCCAGTGGGCAAAGAGTAACTGTAAGGAAACCGAATTTTTTTTCAGCAGCAAAGAACATCATACCTTAGGCACCGAGCTAATAAAAGTTAGATTTGACAAAGTTGTTACGATACCAAGAACATTGCAGTACCACGCTTTTATTCTCTCTCAAGATGGAAAAATTTAACTCGAGAAGTTTTCGTCCTCTGAGCAATACGACATCTTCTCGAATAGCAAAAAACAGAAACCGCAAAAGAGGCCTGCAAAGAAAACAACTGTTGAAACTATCGCCAAAAAATCGAACAGAAAGACACATAATATTACGATATAATATTACTTAACTTAAAAAACTGGCACTAAAGCGTTACACAAAGATTCTCGGCGTAAGCGCACTAGGGGAGATCGCGCGCCACCCGCCCTATCATGGCATCTCTTTAACGTGTCGTTCCGTTACTCAAAGACGAATTAATTTGCCACTTTGAAAATTGAAAGTCTTATCGGAAAAAATCTCAGCTTTCTTTTGAAACTATTTTGAAGAAAAAAAAGTGTCGAAATTGAAAAAAAGTCAAATTTAATTTCGATTTTCAAAAATTAGGGTCAAATTTTGACTTATTTCCAAAATAGTTATAACCACCAAAAAGCTTGTGAAAAAATCTATCAAAAGGCAATAGCCTCATATATGTAAAATAGAGAACAAAAAAAAATTTCGCCCACCAAAGCTCACCCGACCGACTTAGTTGTGGGTGAAGCTTTGCCAGAAGTTGAACTCATGTTCGAGAGATCCGCACTTCGCACAGGGCTTACTTGCGGGTCTTTCTCAATATTGGAGAGTGCAAACCGTTCTGAAACTCGACTCTCTGCGCAACCCCCTCTGAACACTCTCTATCAATAGAGGCTCTTCCGGAGGTCAAGATTTTCGCACCAATCACACAGTGAACAGCGCAACTGCAGTTCAGCAGAACAGCCCCACTGATTCGGCACAACCATTACCCCGAACAAGCCGAACCGTTGGATCAACAGTATCGTCGAGGCGGTCTGCAAACGCGGCTCTTGCGGCACAGTTCCGCGCTTGCGCAGCGTAAGACGATATAGCACCCACATTTCGAAACGGGTGATCTGCGCCGGCTCGGGGTAACCACTGCCCTGAATCTCGAGCGGGCGCTACACGAAACCAAAGTGCAGCGGCTCTCTCACGGCTAGCGCGACGGTTTTACCTAAATTCTCTCTTTGTGTTGAATGACAGTTCCTAAGCGTTCTGTGCTCGACTCGGTACGGTTTACTAAGTGAGTTTTCTTTTCATTCAAGTTGATTGTGCGTAATCATTTACTCAATTTGGGCCTGGTATAATATACCGCGTCACAATCTTTTTCAGGTACTTAATATTGTTTTTTCTCAATCTGACAATTATATAACTTAATTTTTACTGTGGAACTTGTTATAAGGTACTGCAATGAAGATCTACACCAAGTTGCACAATAATACTACTAGTAGTTTTAATAATATAATCAATCGTCACCAAGATGCCCTGTCTGCGAAAAATTACCCACATATCCGCAATCTTATTGCAGAATCAGCAAAAAGGCAAAGAACCAACGTGAGCCCACCTCCTCCTCAAAATAGTGAGGTTTTGACTCCTGAGGATATAGCAACTCTATTACATAATTATGATACTGGGAATCCGTTATATGCCGATGATTTTGGACACCATGAGTCTACACCTCCGAGTGCTGCAGAATCTAGTAACCAGAATCATCCACCTGCAAGCAGACCTAACGGTGAGTTTAAAATTCATGTATTTTGTTGAAAAAGAAAACAATTTTGAAAGAAAGTTCTTTTATTTGTTTAAAAATTATTTTTCAACTGAAAATCCAACTACTTTCACGCGTGGAAAATTTATCTTCTTTAATTAAAAATTTAACTACTTGGATGAATTTCCAACTAGCTTATGACAACATTATCTTCCTTTAAAAGGTTCTTCATATAGGTTGAAAATTATTGGGTTAACAATTAAAGTACATCTTTAAAAGTCCGTTTTTCCTCAATAAAAAATTGATTAAAAAATTTTTCATTAATAAAAATTGAAATATTTAGGTTTTATGTAGAAAATTGTCCTTTTTTAGTTTAAAAGTCACTCAGTATATAGAAAATTTGTCTATTACGAATTTAATTTTTTAATTTTTAGAAGAAGTTTTGGTGCCTTCATGTCAATATTTCTTCATTAAATTTTTTTATTTTGGTTTGAAACTGCATTTTCCTTTTCATTCTACTGCACGCTAGATAGGTTCGATGGGGGGAGAAGGAGCGCACAGTGGGTCACAATTGTCAGAAGACAATTGTTGTACGATTATAGGACATTATTTATTTAAAATGTTTGGATATTGAAAAAATTGGTTATTGTTAGGATTTTGGGTCTTTTAATCAAGGTCCAGCGTATGATTAATCAAGTCCATGAATCCCTTAAAATAACTGGAGGTCCTTAAATCACAATTTATATTTCTGTAATTGTACCTATGCGGATGTACGATCATGAAACCTGTACATACCATTAAGAGGGGCACAGTAAATTGAAGGTGGTAATGGTAGTGGATGCGGTAAAACGCTAATGGAAAAAGAGTAAGGAGTATTATCAAAGAACATAATAAAAACACAGGACCACCAAATACATTATGTTTTGGTTTCGCTGAACATGAATCCATTCGCAAAATTGAGTCAGCACGTCAGGATTTGCTGCAAAATTCAAAAAATGGTTAACCCACAAGCTCCATATCAACAAACCTACAAACTCCAAACCCACAAGACCCAAACCTACAAACCCCAAACCCACAAGGTTCGTATCCACAAACTTACAAACCCCAAACCCACATTCTTTATATCAAAAAACGTACAAACCCGCAATCCCCAAACTTCCCATACTGCCCATACTTCTATTTCAGACCATTTTATTAAATGAACTTACAGTAGAGAAGAATGTATCGTATGCCTGCTGTATATTTAACCTTTGAGCTTTAATCTTACTTCAGGCGTTATCCTAAAACCACGGCGTAGGCATAGTAAGTTCTATTACGTTCTGGATGCTTACTAAACTAAAATCCCTCTGTCCTAGACAGCAATTGCTCTATTGTCTTAATGTATGTTTTGTCTTATATATATCGAAGAAAACGTTCGCAGTAAAATGACAAGCGTCGGTGGCTTCACTGCACATAATTCCTTTAAAGCAGTCATGATCATCTGACAATTGTCTGTCAGTTCCCTCAGTTAAATGTTTAATATCAATAGCATTCAACATTAACGTAACGTTTTTATGATGAACGCAGACAAAAAACATTGTGAGGTACACTTGCTACAGCTAAAACACAGTTCATTGGTCTTAGTTGTGCGAATTTCGAAAATCCAATCTTCACATTTTCATGTAGGCCTACTAATCTGACATGTAATTCTAAAATATTGCGCAGAACCAGTCTCTTCTGTACTCGCTCAAGAGTACCGTCTACTTTTTTGACAGATATAAAATCTTTTTTACCTGGCATCTGTCGACTAGTCTCGTCATGTTGGTAGAAGTTTATTACCAAATTTTCAGTTTCTTCTAACAATTTTTCTCCTCGCTTGGCTTCCCGAAAAGTCAAAACTGCACTTTTGTGGCAACTAACTCTTTGGCCTTTTGGGCTTTACGTTTAGATGCACCAAATTCTCTCATGATTTTTCTGCCCTTCTGCTCTAATTTTTCCTTTATTTGATTCAGAACTTCGAGACCCGCTAAGTGATTTTAATCATTGCATCCTTCTTTTTTATTTTTAATTGACAAGCAAAAATATGTGTTCTCCCTTATCTCTTCCGCTGCACGAACACCAGGCTTTTCCATAACTCTGGATGGCTGTAAATTGAGAGTTCTACATTCTTTTTCACAAGCACCACATATTTTATTGCCTTTCGGAAAATTAGGAAACACTTTTTGCTGACTTTCCGGTAGAAGCCTCAGATCATTTCCTCTTACATGTTTCTCCTTACGGAAAGGATTTGCACATCTGCTGCGAAAACTTTGCATCAAAGACATGGTCAGCGCTATATGACCATTCAAGCTCTTCAGGGATCTCACTTTGCTTTGAAAGCAGCGACTCGCAAAGAGACTTCAAAACGAACTTATAACCTGAACTAAATGAACAGAAATCACAGAAAACACACACAGCAAAATTCTAAACACTACACGTTGGCTGGTTTTACCTTTCAGGAGACTCAAGTCTTAGAGTAGAGTAACGTAGTGCAACGTTTTGCTTGAGGCCGAGAAAAAAATGACCGTCTATGTGATTGCCTTTTGTTTCTTGGTACAATATGAGAAACAAATGAAAATCTATGTACGTGGATGTCTTGTTTAATCCAGCCAAAGAAAGGACGAATCCTGTATAATTTATTTATATGAATAGTTTAAACTATTGTTAATTTATTTAGCAATTTACAGCAAAGCCTTAAAAAATACATTATTGAGGGGCGAGGGATGAACGCTATCTTAAAAAATAATTGTATTCCCTAATTTGTTTATAACTATATGCAAAATTTTTCGATGCCGTAATAGAAATAAGGAGGTGGAAACCTGCAGTACTGACCATCATACCCAAGTTTCGAGTTAGAAAATTCTCGGCAACTTAAATTTGGATAAGGTTGCATAGTGAGTTACCGAACATTACCAAGAATGCAAGAATTTATCGAAAATTTACGACAAATTAGTTGAACATTCATTTTTTTGATATGTGATTTTTTGAAATTTGTCAGTGACACAAAAAAATTTAAATATTGGAAAAACGCACTTAGCCAACGACAGTTTAAAAAAAAATCCACGGAATTTGATTGGTCAGGGAAAAGGAACGAATTTGAAACAAAAATTTCGCTAAAGGTCTTTGAATATTATTGGTCAGAGAAAATGAAAAATTGCTTAGGGAAAAATTAGAAAATTTAAAAAATGAAGATTTTCGGTAACCCTGAAATAAGATTCTTGTTAGTAATTTAATCGTCTTGTATTTATATTTTGTTTGCATTTGCTTTCTCCTGAAGATTATATTTTTAGTTTTAAATCTTATAAACTTAATTTTTGTTAAAAAAAAGTAACAATAATAATAATTTGCAATGGCAAATGTAATTGTTGATATTTTTACCAAGAATAATTTCAACCTAAAGTTTTAAACAAAAATATGAATTTTTAAGCAAGAAAATTAATTTCTTGTAAAAAAGACAATTTTTCAACAAAACATATGCATGAATTTTCAAGCAAATAGTACCGTTTTTACTTGATTAATTCATATTTAAGCAAAAAACGAAAAAGAAGCGGAAGATTTTTCATTACAGGGAAAAATTGAATCCCCTAAAAGAGGAGTAAAATTTAAAAATTGTTTCAAAAACTATAAAAAGCAAGATGAAAACAATAAGAATGAAACCCAATATAAAAAATAACAAACAAAATATTCCTATTTATTAATTTTATTAATTAATTAATTTATTTTTTTTTATTATTATTATTATTATTCAGAAATTGCCTATTGAATTAATACAATTGTGCACAGACTTTTTAAGTCAAAAGGTCAAAGCTGTAACGCACACATTCTCATCACATATTTGTACATAGCACTCTAGTTTATCCCTGAAATCGTATATCATTTCCATACATGTATATTATTACTATTCGTAACATGCAGTGGCATTAAAACAGACGTAGTTTCATTGCTTCGTTAAAAAAATGCGCATTGATTTAAAAAAATGTTGTTATTAAACATTTTACTGCAACTTCTGTTGTTTGTCAAAAACTGAATTTGCTCTTTTCCAATGTTAGGTTTACAATATAAACGTTAAAGATATAGTCAAAACAACAGTCTTACCGTTTTTTACTTCTAAATTATATTCCTAACCACAGTGACCCAGACATCGTCAATTGAATTTTATACCGCATCATGTTCTACAATGCAGCTGTAGTGCACTGCTGCATTGTCTTTTAATAATTAACAAATTTCTCGTCAAATTGGTTTTATTTATAATTAAGACCAACATATTGACCTCACTCGCCAGAATTTTTACATTTTGATTATACGGAGTTAACATCAGCGAACCAAAAATTATATCGAGATTTTTAGTCATTTCTGTTTTTTGGAATTATGGACTTCGATATTTGGTTCGCAGTTTTCAAATTTGAAATTTTTATTACGGATTTGAAAGCAGCAATCCCAGACACCCTTAAATAATCGTAACAATGAAACTCACTTTAATAAATATGACACAGCCGAAGTTTTTTTTAACCCCGAAGTTAGTATCAGAAAAAGAACTTTCCCTTTCAGACGTTTTTTGGATAGCTGAATCTGAACCAGGGGTCATTTTGAACCCACCTGATTAGGAGAAAGGTAAATTAAAGGTCAAAATGAGAAAAAACCATTAAATATTCGGGAACAAAAACTTTTAGGTATTTTTGGGATTACTAAATCAGAATCCGGGGTGATTTTTACCCCATTGGATCGGGTTGAAAGTCATCTCAGGGTAAAAATGAAGAAAACCATCGAATCTCACTTACGGGGTGGAACTAACCCCGAATTTGGGCTCAGCGAATTTGGCGAATTGACCCCCTTGGTCATTTCCATCAACAGTGCGTCAATTTTAAGACAAAATTCAACAAAACCGACCACAGTGCGCCGTTCTAAACATTAAAAAATGTAATCTTCTCCTGCTTGTTCCAGGGTGGCGTCCACAATTCGAGAATCTTCCTCATGATGTCCATTTGAATGGTTTCACTTCTTATTATGCTTTTGCCGGGCAGCATGTTCATGGCATGGCACATCACCCAGCCATGTATGCTGCTTATGCTATGACACCTTATCCTTATATGCATTCTTCTCCTGCGGGTTCTTCTGCTTCTGCCGAGTCACGTCATCAAGTAAGGCCACTGCCTCTTCCTGGCCCACCCCCCGATTATACAGTACTCAACATTAAAGTTAAAGATTTTCATTTATTCCGAATTCATCCCAAACGAAATGAGACCCGGGTACTTAAATTTGTAGTATACGAATTTTTCCCCAAAGAAGCATTGTATTTAAAAAATAGAACTAATATGGTCGACCAAAAGCCAATTGGACCCCAAATTATGTTAATACAAGAAAATGGTGACGGCCTTGCTTTAGTGAAAAAACGAGAGCATGGTCCGACAGTTTTTCGTGCACTATATACAATACCTCCTTATCCAAAAGGAATACGATCGAAAGTAAACGTAAGAAGCAACGAAGTTAAAGCAGTGAGTGATCAAGAAGCTTATGATGCGCCATGTGGAGATCGTGTAAAGGACTTTTATACACCGAGGGGCTCGGATGGTGTTGAATATAAGTTCAGGAGAACTCGATTAGATCGTCGAAAATTTTGAAGATAGTTTATATGCAAGGATTTTATGAAGATTACGGATTCTTTAATTCATCCAAAAATTGTCCATTAAAATTATCCAAATCTGATGCTCAATTATTTTTCATGAATTTCTATGAACAGAATAGCTTTTTTTGTTGTGCGTATTAGAGTCAAAAATTACAATTTTTTGTTAAAAATTGAGCTTTTTTACTACAAATTTAACTCTAGTTTAAATTTAAGTATACGAGTTAAATTTATATCACTTTATAGGAATATTAGCTTCTATAGGTTGAAACTTATATTTTGTACTCGAAATTTAACTCATCATGCTTTTAACTGAAACTGGTATTGTTTTGTGGAAGTTTGGTTTAGCTATGAGGGCTTCTGCTCCATACCTACCCTCCCCTTGGATGCGAGTACCTTCTACAACATTACTATACATATTGCATGCATGAAAGTGCTGTAAATAGTACTAGAAATCGAACACAATAAAGAAGTGTGCGTTCGTTAGTACTCATGAAGAAAAAACTTCTTGCCCCCCCTCTCTCTTCAAATGTTTCTCAGATAACTTAAAATACATATCTGGTTTAATTTAAGTGTGAAATTTTGTATCTATTTTAAATGAAAATCTAATTTCTTTTTCATATTCTATTTTTATTTAAATGAATATTTCTCATACCTAATCTAAAAGTATTGGCTCGAAAAATTAGGGTGCCTCGCTGAATTTTAAGCTTTTGACGAGCTCTGTATTTCCGATTTTAATCAAAGCTGCCTTATCATATTTTCAACTTATTTTGAACTGATCCCAAATGTTTAATTGCTGCATTATTCTTTATAGAGCTTAGAGCTTATAGAGCTGTTGGTGCTTTGTATCGATAGTGTCTGTGTGATACTCCATACGATGGGTGTGGCATTCCTTTTCTACGGGTGGTCTTCTTATTCCTTATCGCGGTCGTGTTTCATTTCTTGAGTCGTCAACCATAAAGAATCGTACGTCACTCCATACGGTTGCTAGATCATGTGTGTCGCTTCTTATTTACTGCAGGCGGACGTATATTGCTTTCATGTTTCTGCTTTGTCTGGAGTCGGCGGCCATCATGATTATAGGCGTTGCTGTACACATTATGTATCTTAACCTCGATTTCTTATCTCGAGCGAATAGTGTTCGCCAGGCGAGCGAAAAAGGTCTGACGACGTCACACATGCACGGTGGCTCTGCTCGTTTCCTCTTCTCACCATTTTGTCAGCAGACATGTGTCTCGCTACTGGTGTTCTCTGGTCACTGTGGGTGGGGCCTGATATTTGGGATACTGTTTCACTCACTGCAGGCGCTTATATCTACCACAAATAGAAAATTATATAAATGTTTTAGTTAGGTTATTGGTATCAAATATAGCAATTCTGATGTCACTTTTATGAGGATTATCATAGAATAGTTATTTGTTTACTCACTTACGCCTTTTCTTATCAAAAACACACAAATTGGAATATTTGTTTTCTTATTCATTCTTTTTTTTACAAAAATATGATGGTTAAACTCTATTTTTTTTGTATTCGAGAATTCATTACATTGATTATTCAATAGCGATGTTATAACTTGTTACATGACTGATTAAAAACAAAAATTTTATTATAAAGATTCTAAAATTCCGATGAAATCTTTATCCATTTTATAAAATTCGCCGTTAATGATAATTTTTAAAGGTAAAGCTTGAAAATGGTAGGATATCGGGGGAGAGGAGTCAGTTAATTCGTAAAAATTTTAAGTTTGCAGGTCTTCTTCGATTGCAATTTAAATGTAGATTCTGATTGGTGTTGTAATAAAGGCGTTCCCTTGACGGTGAAGTCTTATCAGCATAGGATTAAATTTAATATAAGAGGTATCCATAATGTACAATGAAGTAGTTTCCATTTTGTACTCCCTATAGGCGTTCCTTCTGTTGTCCAGGTGGAGCCTGATTATGCAAAGATCAGCTTTCAGGTGAGAAGCGGCTACAGGATGACGCAGCATGATGTCATGTTGATACCATGTCCTGTCTCCGTATATCCGTTTCTGCACTTTGACCGGAGATGCAAGGAAAATATACAAAAACAGGCACCTCTAGTGAAGTATTTCAACTGGAAATTTTTTTATATTTTATTTTTCCGTCCTCCCTCTCTAATTTGTTCGTTGTCCTTGATGAAAACATAGAGAGTGTAGTTTTTGGTATTGTGTATCCAGACAAAAGTACAAATTTAATAGTGTAGGCAGCTGACCAAGAGATTTCTGAATGGCAACTGATTGAATTTAGGGATTAGGAAAAATGGGGAAAATTCATCAATCTTGTTAGATCACATTCATAATTTGGCACATTTCAGGGTCTAAATGAAAGCATATATTGTTGCTGTATAATTTCTCGGATGTTCTATATAGTTCATTAGCAGACTTTTACGTTTGTTTAGTGCTTAAGATTATACGCGTGTGCTATCGTCTATTAAAAGTTACTAAAAATGATAATATAAAGACTAAAGTGATTATCTCCACTTTTAGTGGTTTAGTTTTATTTTCTTCTCTAGTTCATTCGTGTAATTCTTCCGGAGTTTTAGGTTGATTTGGATTCTTTTCATCCTGGGCTATGATTGAATTTAATTTTTGATTCAATTCCGTTTTACTATCTAGTTCAAAGAAATTCGCGTATTCTATAGTAAATTTTTTTTTTTGATCGCGTATCTCTATTATCCATTATCTCATCCTGCGCAAATTTTGCTTCTTTATTGATAAATGGGATAGGTTTTGATGGGTTCGAATGTGTAACTAGATAATTTTTCCAATTTGAAATTTTAACTTTTTCTTGTTGGAGGTAATTTCTTCTTAAAATTCCATCTATACTCAGAGGAAAATCTGGAACTACAAAGTAAAAGCTCACCATGGAATTTTCTATGGGCAGTTTTATTGTGCCTATAGTTGAAATTTTAGTTTGAGTCCATTTCGATATGTCTATGGATTAATTTTTATTTACTAGTAATTTTTGGTTTAAGGCATCTGATTTTATAACATGAATATCGGCTCCGGTGTCAACTAGAAAAAATATTTTGATTTTATTGAATCCCTGGGATGACAATTCTACGGCTGAAAATTCTAAATTAACTTTTGCATCGGAATTCGTTCGTATTTGATCAGAAATTATATTCTTGTATGACGCTTTTAAATATCTGTGCTTGTTTGACGCTCTTCCTTCATCTCGCCTGTAGCGGCGTCTGTTCGGAGAGCAAGGTGCAGGTTTAAATGCGAGAAGTCTGTAAAGGCCTTAGGATTAATCTCATTTATCTGATAGTAGGTATTGTGATATCCAGTATTTTGTTACGGATTCGTTGGAAAATAGGGATTGCGTGTGTACGGATACTCGTGTTTTTTAAAGTAATTAGATGATAACTAAGGATTGTCCTTAATTACATAGCGGCTAGGATTACGACCCCGTGACCATGAATTATGAATAATAAATGAATGATAATAAAAAATGAAAATTATGAATAATAAATTTTGATGTTGTTCTGAATATAGTGGCTTGGTTTCACTAGTATAATTTGAACCTCTCAGCGAACAAAGGATGTTTCATTATGCCCGAGTGATATGGTTTCTGATCCCAATTACGGTATGAATCAAGGGCTCTTGTGAATCGCTGAGTAGCTAATGATAATGCCTGGGTTCATGATAATAACTTGTTGCGTAGTGAGGATTTAATCCTTGTATAGCCATGTATTCTAGCGCAGCTTTTAAAGCATTGTCTAAACTAGAGCTTCCACTAACCCCGAAATGCTATCAGGCAGGCCTTTTCAAGGCTTCGAAAGCACAGTCATTTAATAGGAGTAGCAGTGGTTCGACATGCAAATACCACGCATAGGTTTTACGTGGAGCAAAACGCTGTTTTAAATGTTTTATTAACTCATTCACGGATGTAAAATTTTTCCCATGAATAGAATCCCTTGTCGCACCTTTTAATCGAGCTATAACTACCGTCATAACTAGGGATATTTACAACTCCTTACTGTACAGCAAAAAACTCTGCCATGGATGTCATCATGGCCTCACTATGTGTACGGTTGACATCGCTGCTAAATTGAGTTTCATTTGAGTCGTTAGGAATTTTTTTAAAGTTTTGAAATGGAGTTTTCGTTTCAAAGATTGAATTTATGCTTGCATTAGTTTGAATGAAATAATGTGTGTGGCAAAACGAATGGACTGCCTGACTATATTCGCGTAGATTACTGCCCGCGAGTTGCCTGGTTCGTTCAGTAGAAAAAGACGACAATGGCTAGACGGTCTCCCTTCTAGCGTCATTAACGTACAAGGTTTGAGTATAATCACGGTTGGTTACTGACTGTCAGTTGCGTTCAGCGTTCAGTAGAAAGAGGCGCTGGTGCTTAGACTGCTGCAACTAATGCTATGACAGGACACAAAAGTTAGAATAATTTCATCTATGTGCCCTATCTGCTTCTTTTCATAGGTATAGGAAACTGTATTAGTTACTCTAATGCACTACTGCATCTTTATTAATCATGAATTGATTAAATGCTTTGCTGAAATGTAAGTAAACGGTCTGATCGGAAACGCGTACCTATTACTTCGCGACCAACTGTGGTTAGACGCTCGGACTTCACCTCAGAGGTCCGGGGTTTGATCCCTGAGCCGGTACCTCTGGAAATTTTTCTATG
>JAAAKG020019076.1:0-10204 GCA_010014905.2 Druon quercuslanigerum
AAATAAATATATAAAATAATAAGAATAATAAAAATATATTTTTAAAAAGAGTTCAATTTTGAATAAAGTAATTTTATTTTCCACCAAAAATATTAACTTTTTACCACAAAGATGATTATTCAACAAAATACATGAATTTTTAAATAAGTAAATGCATTATCAAATATAAAAATACAAATTTTTAACCAAATAGTTGAATTTTAAATTGAAAAGATAAATTGGCAAAATAATTCAATTTTCAGTTAAAAAATTCATTTTCAACTAAAGCGACGAATTTTAAAATAAAATGATGAATCTTCAACTGGAGAAATATTTGAATTTGAAACCAAAAACATGAGTTTTCAATAAAAATGATGAGTCTTAAGCTAGAATCATTAAATTAAAAAAAAATTAATTTCTGCAAAAAGTCAAAATTTTCGAATAAAAAATATAATTTTTTCAATCAAATATTTAAAAGTTATATTTCAAGTAAAAAAATTAATTATCTACAAAAAAATTTTGTTTTGCAAAATAATTAAAGTTGCAACTAGAATAGTTAAAATTTTAATTAAAAAAATTCAGTTTAAGCCAGAGAAAAAACTAATTTTCAATAAATACCTAATTTTTCAACTAAGGAAATTAATTTTGAAAGTAAAATTATTAATCTTTAATTGAAATAATTGAATTTAAAACCAGAAACACAATTTTTCAACAAAAATTATGAGTCTTTAGCTGGAATCATGAAATGTAAAAAAAATGATTCATTTCTGCCAAAAAGTTACAATTTTTGAGTAAAAAAGATAATTTTTCAATTAAGGAGATGAATTTTCAATTAAAATTATGAATCTTCAACTTAAATAGTTGAATAAGAAATAAAAAAATACATTTTCAACCAAGATAATTAGATTTAAAAAAAAAGATTAATTTCTACCAAAAAAAGTCCAAATTTTCAACTAAAAAAAGATAATTTTTTAATCAAATGTTTAATAGTTATATTTTCAGTAAAAAAATTAATTTTCTACAAAATTGTTTTTTCAAAATAGTTTAAGTTGCAACTAGAATAGTTAAATTTTTAGTTGAAATATTAAATTTAAGCCAACTAGAAAACGAACTTTAAAAAAAATAGGTCATTTGTCAACCAATGAGATCAATTTTCAATTATTTTCAAATTTTAATAAAAATTGATTTCGAAACAAAAAATGAATTTTAAGAAAAAAGTTTAATACAGTAATATAAAACTACTGTTCCAAATAAAGAATCATTATTATTGAATTTATCATTTCAATTTTTTTTTAAATTAAGCACGCTATCAAAAAAAATTCCCAGACTTTAAAAGAAAAAATTCCATGAAATTTTCAGGTTTTTTCTAAGCATGTAAAAATTCCCTGGCAATTCCAGGTTTTCCGGGTAGGGTAAACCTGAAATCACTAAAAAAAACTAAACAAAGGATTAATTTTTGTGTGGATGCGCACAAATTTCCGGGCTACATGCATGACAATTCGAGAAAAAAAGTTTGAACCACAAAGTCGATTTTTTAACAAAATACATGAATTTTCAATTAAATATTTGCAATATAAAATAGAAAAAGACCAATTTTGAACCAAATATTTGAATTTTAGGGAATTTTATAGAAAATACATGAATTTGAAATTAAAAAGATAAAATGTTAAACAACAATTTAATAGTTAAATTTTCAGTTATGAAATTCATTTTCAACTAAAACGACTAATTTTCAAAGAAAATGATGAATCTTCACCTGGAATAGTTGAATTTCAAACCAAAAGCATGAATTTTTAACCAAAATATGAGTCTTTAGCTAGAATCATTAAATTTAAAAAAATTAATTTCTGCCAAAAGTCGAAATTTTCGACTAAAAAAGATAATTTTTCAACCAAATATTTAATAGCTACATCTCCAGTAAAAAAATTTTTTTTTGAAAAAAAGGGCAAAAAACAAAGTTTGAACAAAGCAGTTATAGTTGCAACTAGAATAGTTATATTTTCTGTGAAACAATTAATTTTAAGCCAACGAAAAAATTAATTTTCAAACAAATAGCTCATTTTTCAACCCAGAACATGATTTTTTAACCAAAATGATGATTCTTCAGCTAGAATAATTAAATTTCCACACAAAAATTAATTTCTGCCACAAAAGTCAAAAGTTTCGACTAAAAAAGATAATTTTGTAATCAAATATTTAATAAGGTTATATTTCACGAAAAAACTTAATTTTCTACAAAATTTTTTTTGTATACAATAAAAAAAAATTGTATAAAATGAATTTTTAAAGAAATAGCTCATTTTTCAACCAAAACCCAAGTAATGCAATCTTCATTAAAAAAAGATGAATTGGGAAAAACAAATGTATTAGTTGATATTTCAACCAATAAAGATTAAAATTTTTAATTAAGAACAATGAAATTCCACAAAAAGGAAGGAATTTTTTAAACAAAATACATGCATTTTTAACCAAAAACAGAATAGTTAAATTTGCATTTTAAATTATTCATTTCAAACAAAACGAAAAATGAAATTTTCAACAAAACAGTTTATTTTTTAACCCAGGAGATGAATTTTAAAATTAAAATGGTGGATCTTCAACTGGAATAATAGTTGAATTTGAAACCAAAAACATGAATTTGAAACTAAAATGATGAAAATTTAGCTAGAATCGTTAAATTAAAAAATTTTTCTTATACCTAAAAACTCTAAATTTTCGATTAAAAAAGTTAAATTTCCAACCAAATATTTAATACTTATATTTGAAGTAAAAAAAAAGAATTTTCGAAATTTTTTTTTTATAAATTAGTTAAAGTTTCAACTAGAATAGTTCAATTATCAGTGAAAAAATTAATTTCTACCAAAAAAGTCAAGATTTTCGATTAAAAAAGATATTTTTTCAACCAAATATCTAACAGTTATATTTCCTATGAAAAAATTAATTTTCCACAAAATAGTTTATTTTTCAACCAAAGATATGAATTTTAAAATTCAATTGATAAATCTTTAACTGAAATAATATTCGAATTTGAAACCAAAAACATGAATTTGAAAATAAAATTATGAGTGATTCGCTAGAATTATTAAATATCCACACAAAAATTAATTTATGCCAGAAAACTCAATAGTTTCGACTAAAAAAGATAATTTTGCAATAAAATATTTAATAAAGTTATATTTCACGAAAAAAACCTCATTTTCTACCAATTTTTTTGTTTACAAAGTAGTTAAGTTGAAACTGGAATAGTTAAATTTTCAGTTGAAAAATGAGGTTTAAGCCAACGACAAAATGAACTTTTAAACAAATAGCTCATTTTTCAACCAAAGCCCAAGTAATGAAATCTTCATTCAAAAAAGATTAATTCGGAACAACAAATATATAAGTTGATATTTCAAACAACAAAGATTTAAATTTTTAATAAAAAAAATGCAATTCGGCCAAAAGGAAGGCGTTTTTTTAACAAAATACATGAATTTTTAACCAAAAACAGAATAGTTGAATTTGAAAGATTGATTTCAAACAAACCGAAAAAGGAATTTTTAACAAAACAGTTTTTTTTAACCAAACAGATGAATTTAAAAATTTAAATAATAGTTGAATAGTTGAATTTGAAATCAAAAATATGAATTTCAAACTAAAACTATGAGTGTTTAGCTAGAATCTTCAAATTTCAACAAAAAAAGAAGAATAATTTCTACCAAAAAAGTTCGACTAAAAAAGATAATTTTTCAACTTAATATTCAATGGTTATATTTTAAGAGACTAAAATAATTTTCTAAAAAAAATATTTTTTTACAAATAAGTTACAGTTACAGCGAAAAAAATAAGTATAAGCCAACGAAAAAACGAATTTTCAACAAAACAGTTTATTTTTCAACCAAGTAGATGAATTTTCAATTAAAATGATGAATCTTTAACTGGAATAATTGAATTTGAACTCAAAAACATGAATTTTCAATAAAAAAGATGAGTTTTTAGCTAAAAGACTTAAATTAGAAAAAAATTATATTTCTGTCACAACAAGTCAAAATTTTCGACTAAAAATATAATTTTTCAACCAAATATTTAATAGTTATATTTCAAGAAACAATATTAATTTTATATAAAAAAAATCTAAAAAGAAGTTACTGCAACAACTGGAATAACTGAATTCGAAACCAAGATGATGAGTCTTGAACTAGAATCATTAAATTAAAAAAAATTAATTTCTGCCAAAAAAGTTAAAATTTTCGTCTATGAAAGATAAGTTTTTAAAAAAATATTTAATAATTATATTTAAAGAAAAAAAAAATTTTCTGCATGACAATTTTTTTTAAGTAGTTAAAGTTGTAACCAGAATAGTTAAATTTTTAGTGAACAAATTAAGTTAAGTCAACGAAAAAACGAGTTTTTAACAAAATAGCTCATTTGTCAACGAAGGAGATGAATTTTCAATTAAAATTATGAATCTTCAACTGGAATAATTGCACTTGAAACCAAAATAATGACTCTTTAGCTAGAATCATTAAATTTCAACAAAAAAAGATTAATTTCTACCAAAAAAAGTCAAAATTTTCGACTAAAAAGATAATTTTTCAACCAAATATTTAATAGTTGTGTTTCATATACAAAATTAATTAATTAATTTTTAACAAAAGAGTAACGAAGAAATGAAATCTTCATTGAAAAAAAGGTGAATTCGGAAAAAGAAATGTATGAGTTGATATTTCAACCTACAGATAAAAAATTGCAATATAAAAAATTGATTTTGAACATAAAAAAAACGAATTTTCAACAAAGTAGTTCAATACAGTAATATAAAACTACTGTTACTAATGAAGAATCATTCTTATTAAATTTATCATTTCCATTTTTTTTAATTAAGCACGCTCTCGAAAAAATTCCCTGCCTTAAAAAAAAATTCTCTGAAATTTCCAGACTTTCCCAGGCATCTAAAAATTCCCTCAAAATTCCAGGTTTTCCAGGTAGAGTTTACCTGTAATCACTAAAAAAAATACCTACGGACTGTCTACCCTGTCTGGAAAATCTGGAATTGTCAGAGAATTTGTATATACCTGAAAAAACCTGGAAATGTCAGGGATTTTTTTTTTAAGTCAGGGAATTTTTTGAAGAGCGCAGTTAATTTTTTTTTCAATTTCAATATTAAATGGAATAACGCATTCTTTTGTTTGAAATCAATTTTTTGACTGAAAGTTCAGTTTATTAAGTTTATTCCAAGCGCAACATGAACTATTTTGTTGAAAATTTGTTTCTTGCTTTTTTGTCAGGGAAAATTAATTTTCCTATTTAAAATATAACTATTTAATATTTGGTTGAAAAATTATTTTTGGTTGAAAATTTTAAACTTTTGTTATAAATCAATCTTCTGGGCTGAAATTTATTCTTTTTATGGGAAATTTAATGATTCTAGTTAAAGACAATCAATTTATTTACAAATTTCATGTTTTCGGTTGCAAATTCAACTATTTAAGTTGAAAAATCATTATTTTAGTTGAAAATTCGCAGCTTTCGTTGAAAAGGCATTTTTACTGAAAATTTAACTATTCAATTGTTATTTGACAATTTATCTTTTTAATTTAAAATTCCTGTATTTTCAATCAAATTCGTCTTCGTTGATAAAAACGATTCTTCTATTCCATTTTTGTTTGAAAATGGATATTTTTGGTTTAAAATTTAACTATTTGGTTGAAAATTTGTTTTATTTGTATTTGATAATGCAAATATTTTGTTGAACATTTATGCATTTTCAATTTTGACTTTAATTTTTGTGTCTACATGGTCTAAAATAGTAGAAAATTCATCGTGTTGGATAAAAATAAAACTATTTTGTTAAAAATTGAAATCTTTTCTACAAAATACATCCTTTTTCTTTAAAATTCATTTATTCGAGATAAAGACTGATATTTTTAGTTGAAAATTCATTGGTTTGGTTGAAAATTTAACTGTTTAGTTAAAAATCGTCTTTCTTGCTAGAAAATTAATAGTCTTGTTTAATAATCCACTTTTTGCTTACAAATTCAAGTAGTGCAATTAACTATTGATCATTTTTAGTAATTAATTCATCTTTTTGTTTGAAAATAAAACTACTGGTTTAAAAATTAAATTAGTTTGTTAAAAAAAATAAATCTGTTTTTTTGTGTGTAAGATTAATGTTTTTAACTGAAAATTTAACTATTCTATTTTTGGTTGAGAAGTGATAATTTTTAGTTCAAAATTCAGCTATTTGTTTGAAAATGGATATTTTTTTGTTCGAAATTTAACTATTTGGTTGAAAATTTGTTTTATTTTTATTTGATAATGCAAATATTTTGTTGAACATTTACGTACAACTACTTTGTTCAAAATTGAAATCTTTTCACAAAAATTCATCTTGTTTCTTTAAAATTCATTTATTCGAGATAAAGATTGATAATTTTCATTGAAAATTCATTAGTTTGGTTGAAAATCTGTTAAGTTAAAAATCGTCTTTCATGCTAGAAAATTAATTTTCCTGTTTGAAAATTAAGCGTCTTTTTCAATAATCCACTTTTTGCTTAAAAATTCAAGTTTTGCAATTAACTATTGATCATTTTGGTACTTAATTCATGTTTTTGGTTGAAAATAAAACTATTTGGTTAAAGATTAAATGAAATTTGTTTAATAAATAAATCTGTTTTTTTTGTAAGAATAATGTTTTTACAGAAAATTTAACTATTCCATTTTTAGTTGAAAATTGATCTTTTTCAGTTGAAAATTCAACTCTTTGATTGAGAATGAATGTATTTTTTTTTAATCGTCTTTTTGGTAGAAAATTAATCGGTATGGTTTAAAATTCAACTATTTGTTTGAAAATTCATGTATCTTTTTGATAGTCCAAATTTCTACGTGAAAAGCTGGGAATTTTAAACGGTTCAAGTTCGTTTTTAATATAGTAATCACAATATTTTACCTAAATAAGCACTATATTTTAGGTATAAGTAGAAAAAAATGTGTTTGAATTTTTATTCAAATTAATGTACTTTAGCAAAAAATTCGAGAAATGATTATTTATGTTTTTAGCATTATTTAATTATTTATTTAATTTATCGTGCTAAAATATTGAAGAATATCTTGCAATATTAATTAAATTCCTATAAAATGAAAATGGACATTATTTGTTATGAACTCGCAAAAAAATATACCTGGAAAAAGCTTGAGACACCTGGAAAAAAACCTGGAATTGTCAGGGAATTTTTTTACAGGATTTGAGTAGACCCTGTTTTAAATTTGCAGGATTTTCTTAAAATTCTAGGGAAAATGCGATTCATTTTAAAATATGTTTAGAAGTTCTGAAACAAAACTGCACACACTTCGTTTAAATTGCTTGATATCATTTCAAGTTTTAAATTAATAATGAACCTTTTCAAAACTTCTAAATATCTCTTAAAATTACTCAAATTTTTTCTACAAATAGTAAGTTATCAATGATTATTTACACATAAAAATACAAGAATTTCGTTTACAAATTAAACATTGTTTGGATAGAAAAATAACAAAGTAACGTTAAAAGTTTAAAAGCTTTTCGAAATTTTAAAAATTCAAAGCTTTCTATGTAAAACAATTAAGTTTCTAATAGTTTACTTTTAAATCTTACTTTTAAATTTTACTTTTTTCTTTTAAATTCATTTATTCAAGATAAAGATTGATCATTTTAGTTGAAAAATCATTGGTTTGGTTAAAAATTTAAGTGTTTAGTTAAAAATCATTTTTCTTGCCAGAAAATTAATTTTCCTGTTTGAAAATTAATGGTCTTGTTTAATAATCTATTTTTTTGCTTAAAAATTCAAGTATTGCAATTCACTATTGATGATTTTATTAATTACTTCATCTTTTTGGTTGAAAATAAAACTACTTGGTTAAAGGTTAAATTAAATTTGTTTAAAAAATAAATCTGTTTGTGTGATAATTTTTAGTTCAAAATTCATCTATTTGTTTGAAAATTCGTATATCTTCTTGAACGTCCGAAATTTGGTCGTGAAAAGTTAGTCTTTAGAGACAAATTCAAGAAGTGATTAATTATGTTCTTCGAATTATTTAATTATTTATTTAGGCTATCGTACTAAAATGTTTAAGAATATCTTGTAATAATAATTAAATTCCTATAAAATGAAAAGGGACATTATTTGTTATGAACTTTTAAAAAATCATACCTGGAAAAAACCTGGAATTGTAAGTGAATGTTTTTTTGCAGGATTTAAATAGACACCCTGAAAAAAAAGATTAATTTCTGTGTGGATTCACACAAATTTCCGGGGGATATGCATGAAAATTGGAGAGAGAAAAAATAAAAGTTTGGACCACCCGGCAAATCCGAGGCCTGCTGAGGTCTCGCGCTTCAAATAAAATCCTTTAAATTGGCATCTGGACCTTACGACAATAGACGCAGAAGCTATATCTGCAATTGGCACAAGTTGCCAAATTATCATCCACATTCTCCCTAATAACCGGATACTGACAAATCTTCCTCGCACAAGGAACCGCATCCTGCATCGTATTAATCGTCTTCTTCAGCAGCAAGTCCTCAAATTTCGCAAACATTTCCTCCCTGCAGATGTCCTGGATCTCCTTGAACTCGATTTTCCTCCGACAGTCGTTTTGCGGACACGAGATCCTGCTCACACTCCCCTGGTTAATTTTCAAGTTAAGATACTGCTCGATGCAATTTCTGCAGAAGACGTGCTTGCAATTGGCAAATTCAAAACTCTCCGCTCCCCTTTTTCGCTCCAAGCAAATTCCGCAGAAGTGGAAGACTTTATTGAACCTGAGCAAGTTTCTCTTCTTGTCGTAGTCCTCGAGACATTTTATTGGGCATCGATTCTGCGGTTTTGAGACTCGCAAATCGCGGCACTGGATTGGCTGGGAGTAGAACAAATCGTCCTGGTGTTTGATGAGAGTGAAGAGATAGGAGATTTCGAGTTTCTCGCTCATGCCGAGGAACTCGAGGAGGTCTTTTTTGAGGAAGTCGATCCAGAGGAGGAGGATCTCGGATCCCTGGTTTTCCTCCCAAATCTCGTCGAGCTTCTGGCAAGCTTTTGAGGATTCCCAGGGTGGGAGCCAGGAGATGTTGAGGGAGTATTCTGGGGGATTTTTCGAGGGATAGGAAGAAGGGAGTTTTAGGTAGAGGCGAATCGGGGGGAGATTTTTTACGAAAATGCTGCCAAAATCTATTGGGTTTGGCGGGTTTTCGTATACGTAAAAGACCTGGAATTCTGGGGATGGGAGAATTGGCTGGATGTCGAATATACATTCGACATCGAGATGACCTTCCGAGTATTCGGCACATTGATCTTCGCAGAAGATACTTTTTATGGCGCAGATTTCGTCGAGGTGCTGCTCTTTTGGTTTCGGAATCTGTACAGAAAATGGTTTCATTTTTATTCACTCAAGAACGAAATGTAATTTTCTTTCTTGTCAATCATTTCATGCTGGGATATAAAAGCATGCAAAAAACAGGATGGCCTTTTTTATCGTTTAAATAAATTCCTGGTCATTTCCCGATAAAGCTAACAATTTTTCAATTTTGCATCTTCAGCTAGAAATATTAAAAATCGAAAGATTAACTTTTTTTCTAAACTAAACACTTCCTAAATTAAAAGTTTAATTATCTTCATCTTAAATAATTTGAAAAATCCTTGGAAATCTTTAAAATTTTATTTCAAAATCTTGAAACATCTGCATGTTTTTTTACATTTATTTAAATTTTTAACGATTTTTGACATTTTTCAGTACTTCTAAATATCTTCTATAATTATTCGAGTTCTTCCTAACATTTTTTTAATCCTCTAAAATAGAAAATTATTTTGAAAAATTTTGAAATCTATTTAAAATATTTTCTTAAAATTATTTCTTCAAAATGAAAAGTCATTATCAATTTTGCTAGGAATCTTAAGAAATCATTTTTTTTTACTTTTTTAAAGCCTTTTATAATTCCTTTTATAATGCCTTGGATCTATTAAAATGTTTGAAAACATTCAAACTACTGAAATAAAGAAAATATTTCTAGGAATCTTTTGAAATTTCCTAAAATATTTCGAATCCTTTGATATCTTTTCAAAGCCATTGAAAAGTTTTTAGGAACTTGAAAACGACTGAGAATCTTTTACAATATACACTAAATTACTGAAATTAATTATTAAAAATCGAAAGATTAACTTTTTTTCTAAACTAAACACTTCCTAAATTAAAAGTTTAATTATCTTCATCTTAA
>JAAAKG020019076.1:10304-20420 GCA_010014905.2 Druon quercuslanigerum
TTCAAAGCCATTGAAAAGTTTTTAGGAACTTGAAAACGACTGAGAATCTTTTACAATATACACTAAATTACTGAAATCTTTAAAAAAATGTCTTTGTAATCTTTTAATATCATCCAAATTATTTTAAATCCTTTACATTCCTCTGAACTTTGTTAAAGCTCTTGAAAAAGCTAAGGAATTTGAAACACATGTTGTTTTACATTTTTTCAAATTTTAAATCATTAAAAATTTTTTTTCAGAATTTCTAACCACCTTTCAAAATGATTTGAATTTTTCCTTACAATTTTTTCGAAACATTTTTTTTAATATCCTGCAAAATTAAAAAAATTTCCATAAAATGTTCCACATAAATTTTTCATAATTATGTAAATCTTTCTAAATCTTTTTAAATATTTGCCTAAAAGTAATTTCTCAAAACAAAAAATCATTTTCAATTTTCCATGAATTTTTTGTTCTTCTTCTAAATAAAAAAATCTGCCAAAATCTATATTTGTTTTCGAATTAGGTCGTGGACTATTTAAATTGAAATGTTGGTACGTTCAACGTTTAGTTTTGAATATTTAATTTATTATTACTGATTTTAAATGAAGGTTTAGATATTTCTAAATATTAATTCTCCTTTTTCTTAATTAAAATTTTTTTAATGGAATGGTTTTAAAACGCAGTAGGTATTTCAGACTGATATAATATTTAAAATTCAATAAAAGCGTTAGAGCTTATAAGAGTTTCTACTTGAAACAGTTGAATTTTTAAATTAAAACCTGGAAATTCTGAAATGGTGAACTGGTTCTGAATCATCTTGTAAAATACATGATTTTTAACTTAAAAAACATTAAAATACAATTTAATTTTTAAAATAATTAATTAATTTATACTTACAGTTGATCAACTAAAAAGATTTTTTATCAAAAATCTTCGATTTAAAACGCTTATAATTTTTAATTGTTAAAGTCTTTAAAACTGCATTTTCAAATACTTCAAATTAAAATGTACGCTTAAAAATTAAAAATCTTGAACTAATTATTAAGAAAACTATTAAAATCAAAATTGGACAGATTTTTTTCTAAACATTTCTAAAATTCCCGGTCAAAAAATAAATTCATTGTGATTTCCCAGTTTCATAAAATTCCCGGTCATTTCCCCGAACATGGTCAAACTGATAATAGAAAATTATTCTAATTAAAATTAAGAAAAGATCTGATAATGAAAATCTATAGACATTTATACAAAAGCTTATTTAGTCTAATTTTACAATTCAACGATGAGCATTGTATAATTTTGTATAGTACGAAGCAATTAAAATGTGTCTACAGTTTCGCGAGTTTATTATGAATAATGTTTTTTTTAGTTTGTAGGGATTCAATTAATATGTTTAATTAAGAAAATTTTGAAATATTATACAAAAAAATATGCTTAAATATATTAGCAACATCGGTTCATTAAATAATACTATAAACATATATAATTATTGTTTAAATTTGCTTATAAAGTCCATGAATTTGAGTAATAATTTAAAGTAATTATTATTTTACATTTTTATACTTAAAATTTAAGAAGGGGGCTACGCGCGAGTTGGAAATTTTATTATTTGGTGAAAAATTGACCAATTTTCTTAAAAATACATCCTTTTTGGTTGCAAATTGAAATGTATATTTATATTTTATTACTGAAATTATTTTTGGAAAACACTTTTTTTGAAAATTTGTGTATTTGACTTGTAAATTCACGTTTCTTAGTAAAATTTTCATTTTTCTTGGGCAAAAATGCTACTGCTGTTGGATTGAAAATTAAACAATCTTGTCAAAAGGTCATACTTTTTCTATTTAAACTTTAAAAGATGAATTTTCAAAAAGAAAAGGATTAAATTTCTATGAAAAAAGATGACTTTTTAATAAAATACATGAATTCTCATCTAAATAGTGGAATTTTCAAGTAATAAATATAATTTTTCAGCCAAATAGTTTAATTTTAAATAAAAAATATCATTTTTTCCAAAAATAGAAGAGTTTAATTTTCGGTTAAAAATATTCATTTTTCACACAAAAAACCAACAAATTTCCAACTAATGTTGAATTTTCAACAAAAATGGTTAATCGACAACTGGAATGGTTGAATTTTAAACCAAAAAAGTTCAAGTTTTACCAAAATACACGAATTTTCAAACTAATAGTTAAATTTTTAACTAAAGAAATTGATTTTCAATAAAATACACACATTTTTAACTAAAAGAATACAAATTTTCAACCAAAAATGGAATACTTAAAACTTTAGTACAAAATTTAATTTTTAACGAAAAAAACGAATTTTCAACAAAAAATGGAATGGTTAAATCTTTAGTTCAAAAATTAATTTTCTACGAATTGAAAATTAATTTTCAATAAAATAATTAAATTTTTTAAGGAAGAAATTAATTTAGAACAAAATACATGCATTTTCAACTAAACAATACAAATTTTCAACCAAAAATTTAATAGTGAAATTTTCAGTAAAACAATTAATTTTTATTCCATTAAAAATGAAGTTTCAACAAAATGTTTCTATTTTTAACAGAACAAAAAGGTTTCTTCGAAAAATGTAATACTTAATATTTCAACCAAAAAACAGTTCAATTCAACGTGAGAACTTTTTTAAACTAAAAATTCTGCCGCTTTAAGAGAAATTTCATATTTTTCAAATTAAAAAAAAACATCTCGTTGGTAGAGAATTCAATAATTTGATTAAAAAGTCATTTTTTCTTAGAAATTCGTATTTTTGGTCTAAAAGTTCAACTTTTTCGTAGAAGCTTTATTCTTTTTTAAAAATTCGTATGTATTTTAATCGTGAAAAGTCAACTGAAATCTTTTTTAACGGAAGCTTCAGCTTTTGGAAAAAAAAACAATTTTTTTATTTAAAAATGCATCCGTTTTAGAAGAAATTTCATTTTTTAAAATTAAAAAAGGCACCTTTTTGGATAAAAATTCTTCTTCTTCGCTTAAGTATTCAACTATTCTGTTTCAAAGATTTATTTCAACTAATTTGTTAAAAAATAATTTTTTTTCGTTGAAAATTTATATTTTTAGTTTTTACTTTTTTGATTGAAAGCTTATGTCTTTGACGAAAAATTAAACTTTTCGTTGGAAAAAACATTCTTTTTGTTTAAAATCAATTTTTAACTAAAAATGTAACTTTTTCATTTTTTTAAAGATTGATTTTTTTTAGAGGAAACTCTTCCCTTTGTGACAAAAAAATTATTTTCTTGCTTGGAAATTTAATTTTTGTTGGATAAAAATGCTTAACTTTCCTGAAAAATTAATTTTTTGCTGAAGTCGTATTTTTTTTTAAATTCAATTTTCCTAGAGAAAATTCGTCTTTTTCGTTATCAAATTCTTTTTTTTTATTATCAATTTCACCTTTTTTGATTGAAATATAAACTATGACCCTTTTATGTGTTGAATATTTATCTTTTTAGGTTTAAAATTCAACTATTATGTTAAAAAGTCACATTTTACAGCAGAAATACATTTTTTGTTTGAAATAAATTAATAAATTTGAAAATTTGAATTTTTATCTAAAATTTTGAAAATTAAATTTAATTTAAGTTTAAAGTAGAGTTAAAATTCAGTGGATATTTATGTAAAATAATGGTCGGTACTATATGAAATTCAATTTAAACCGCTTCAAGTTTCTAGCTTTTCAAATAAAAATATTGCATTTTGAAAAAGACACATGGTTATTTAACAAAATAGTTGAATTTTGAACTAAAAAAATCATTTTTTAAAAAAAAAATGAAATATCTAAATTTTCAGTTAAAAAAATAATTTTTTACGAAAAAAAAACTTTCAACTAAGTGATACATTTTTAATTAAAATGATGAATCTTTAACTGGAATAGATTAATTTTAAACAAAAACGGTGCATTTTTAACAAAAGAGTTTAACGTTTTACAAAATTATATTTTTAAATAAAAAGATAAATTTTCAAAGAAGAAGATTAATTTCTTACCAAAAAAGATGATTTTTCAACGAAATACATAAATTCTTATGTAAATAATGGAATTTTTAACTTAAAAAATCAATTTCCAGCCAAAAAGATCAATTTTAAATCAAAGATATCAGTCTCCAACCAAAAATAGAATAGTTAAATTTTCGGTTAAAAATATTCACTTTTACTACTCAAACAACCATAAAATTTTCAAAAAAAATGATGAATCTTAAACTGGAATTGATGAATTTTAAACCAAAAAAGTTGAATTTTTAGCAAAATATATTAATTTTCAAATTAATAGTTGAATTTTTAACAAAAGAAATGAATTTTCAACCAAGCTGATTAATTTCCTACCCAAAAAGTCAAACTTTTCTACAAAATAGATAAATTTTCAAGTTAAAAAATAATTTCCAACCCATAAGATTAATTTTCTACCCTAAAATGTATGACTTTTCAACAAATACATGAATTCTCATCTAAATAGTGGAGTTGGCAACTAAAAAACATCAATTTCTAGCCAATTATTTTAATTTTTAATAAAAAATATCAGTATTCAACCAAAAACAGAATAGTAAAAGAAAAAAATATGAATTTTTTAATTGAAATATAGGAATTTTAAACCAAAAAAGTTGATTTTTTAACAAAATACATGAGTTTTTAAATTAATAGTTAAATTTTTAATCACAGAAATGAATTTTCAACTAAGCCGATTAATTTTCTATCAAAAAAAGTTAACTTTTTCTACAAAAGATACGAATTTTCAAGTAAAAAAATAATTTCGAACCCATAAGATTAATTTTCTAACAATAAAGATTAATTAAAAGAGATGAATTATTAAACTGATAAAAATGTAAATTTCCAACCCAGAAGATTAATTTCCTCTCAAAAAGAGACATTTTTAGCCAAAGAAATAAAAAAAGAAATGTCAACTATAAAATACAAATTTTTAATTGAAAATTGAATAATAAAAAATAATAATACTAAATAATATTATTAATAATAAATAATAATAACAATAAATTAATTTTCAAACATAGAAAACAAATTTTCGACAAAATAGTTCAATTTTCAACGAAAGAAATTAATTTGCAACAAAATACACACAATTTCAACTTAAAAAAAAAAATACAAATTCTTAACCAGAAATGGAAGTTAAAATTTTAGTTAAAAATGTAATTAAAAAAACAACAATTTTCAAAAAAATGGAAGTTAAATTTTTAGTTCAAAAATTAATTTTCTACCAATTGAAAATGAATTTTCAACAAAATTCTTGCATTTTTAACTAAACAATAAAAAATGTTAACCAAAAACTTGAATCTTGAAATTTTCAGTAAAAAGATTAATTTTTAACCAATTAAAAATGAATTTTCAACAAAATAGGTCAATTTTTAACAAAACAAAAAGGTTTTTGAATCAAAATGACGAATCATTAACGTTTAGAAATGAATTTTCAACAAACCCGTTTTAAAAAATTCAACAATTTAATTGAAAATGAGTTATTTTGGTTGAAAATTTAACTATATTTGGTTTACAAACTAAATTTTTGTTGAAGATTCATTTTTTTTGGAAATTTAACAATTTGATTGAAAATGCGACAATTTTGTTGCAAATTCGTCTTTTTAAATAAAAAATTAATTTTTGATTGAAAATGTATACTTTTGGGTCCGGAAATTTATGAATTTGATTGAAAATGATCTTTTTATGTTGTAAACTCGTGTTTTTGTTACAAAATTAAACAATTTGGTTGCAAATTAATTTTTGTATTCAAATCTATAATTTTACGTGGAAAATTCAATTATTTTGTAGAAAATTAATATTTTGGGTTGAATATTTACCTATTTTGTTCTAAATTGGATGAATTCAATTCTATTTGACCTAATATTAAATTTTTATATGTAGCTAAATTGTCGACTTTTGAAAAATGAAACTATTTTTTAAACTGTTTTTGGTTAAAATTCACCTATTTTGTTGAAAATTCGTCTTTTTCAACAATAATTTATCATTTTTAAATATTAAAACAAAATTAAAACAGAATCTGTTTTTTTAAAACCAAGTTTAAAAGCGCTTCAACAATGTTGAAAAGTGTCAAGAGAATAAAAAAAGTTCTCAAAGATTACAATTTAAAAAAATTAAAAAATCTACAATAGAAAAATATTTTTAGGAAAAAACCTTAAAATTATATCAAAAAAAATTATAGAAAAATATCAAAGGTTTGAAAAAGGCTCTAAAATCTTCGAAAACACTTAAAAATTGAAATGACAATAACGAAAACCGGTAAAACAGTAAAGATTATAACGATTCTAACCAAAAAAACATGCTGGTTAAATGATTTTTGCTTGGAATGATTCAAAGATATATCGAATTACATTTGATTTTGGACCTACCATATTTTGTTCCATGTTTATAATATTTTTCATGGATTTTTCCTCTTTTCCAGGCTTTTGAAGCCAAAAATCCTTTTTTGTTATTGGCGAGTTTGGCTGCTGTGACATGTTGCAATCTGCAAAACGAGAAACTGCGCAAAACTTCTTTCTTAACTTTTTTCTTCTAATAGAAATGAATACAATGAAGATATTTTGAATTCTCAGAAATGAGAACGGTTGAAAATATAAATACTCAGGGGCGTCAATACAAAAAGGGTGATCAATCAAATTTAAACCAAAAAGTAACAATAAAATCATTTTTAAAATTATTGTAATCTAGTTTAAATTAAAAAATACGTCTGTATATTTTCAATGGAATGTCATTTATAACTATTTGTCGTCTTAAAGTTTTTTAGAGACACCTGATGGAAACTCATTGAAGAGAAATACAAGCGCAAGGCGTAATTTTCTATAGCTACGCTGCTAAAGCCGGCAAAACAAATGTTCTATAAACAATGGACGATTTACGCGATTTTTTGTTTTTATAATTGTGCGGGGTCGTAGATAATTATTTTCTGCTAATTCTTTAATGAATGACAATTGGAAATAAGCTGATTTTCGATGTTTTTGTACAGGGTTTGCAATGCCGGGCTATGATTGGTCAGTGTATAAGAGCGGCCGATTTAAATTGTCAATTGGTTTAATATTGTTATAGGTTATAGAAAAATTGTTAAATGGATGAATACTTGATTATTTACGGATAATTTCAGAGATTTTTAAATTTATCAAAAAATAATACACTTATTTAAGTTCTTTTCTCTTCATAGGCGTAAAAGACAAAGGCGGAGATACCAGGATTATATTCAACATTAGGTTTAATTTCTAGATCAACTTTTTGGTTTATGACAAACGCATATGGGACAATCTGGAACAAAGCGTAAGTAAAACATAATTTTTTTAAATTTATTTACTTTCATTATATATAATTTCAAAATTCATGGTTGCCGCAGGTTATCGCATGATGATTACGGTGCAAATCCGGCAAAAGTCAGGGATTTTAGCAAAAAATGGGAAAAGTCAGGAAATTTCTATAAGAAGATATTTAATTCCCTGTCATGTAAAATCCGGGTTGTCACAAACAGTTTTAAGTAATTTTTTTCTCAAATTCTCTAGTAATCCAGGGTATTTGAGGGTAAACCGGGGTAATCCAGTCAAATACGCCGTAATCCACTGCAGTCTGGCAAATACACTTGTAATAAAGAGTAATCTGATACTCCAGTATAACGCGGAGTAATCCAATTGTAATCCGCTAGTTTACTTCTATTATGGAGTAATGCCCCCTAATCCACGTAATCTAATCTGACTTCAAATATAGATTAATTCTGTTCTAATTCGGGTAATTCAAAGTAATTCACTTGTAGGTTGCAGCAATTCGAAAGTAATCCACTGTATCTGACCATTTCAGTTTAATCCGGAGTAGACCACTTCTAATTCGAGTAATCCACTGCTAATATGGAGTCGTCCATTCTAATCCAAATAATCTGACATAACCCACTTCTAACATGGAGGAATCCTAGCCTAATTCAGGTAATACATTTGTAATCGCGTGCAATCCAGAATAAGCCAATTTTAGTCCAATAGTAATCCGGTGTTATCCAATGTTATTCAAAGCAATTCACTTGTAGATCGGAATAATCCGCCAGTAATCTACTTCCTGTTGTGAAGACATTCAAGATTCAATATTCCGCGACCAACTTGACGGCGTGAGATGCAGAGTCGCGGAACAGACAACTTAAGATGCATGCTTTTGTTTATGTGCATAACCTTTCGTGTCCCGATATTAAGAGATCTGAGCTCGCTCTTCGTCCATGGAACCACTCCAAATGAATACAATACTACCGGGACGGGAAGCATGTTTGTTGCAGATACTTTGTTCCTCGCCGACAGTTCGGAAGACTAAATCTGCCGGATGAGCCGTTTATATCTGCTTCGGAGAGTATCCTTTATAGATGTCACATCCTGAATCCCTAGAGCTATATGTAGTTGCTCTTTATTTTTAGCATAAATCTTATGATCAACCATGCAAAATACATGGGTGACCTCTGGTTTTCCAATGTGGCATCAATCTCTCTATGAACCTCACGATTTGCGGATGGACCTTTAAGCTTTCCAGAAGACAGATGATAAGTTCATGGGAGGTCGAATCGAAAGCTTTCCGGTAATCAATCCAGGCCATCGATAGGTCACGCTGCTAGGATGCTGCATCTTGGTAGACACATCTATCGATAAGCAGCTTCTCCCGACATCCTGCTTCACCTTTCTTTGAGCCACGTTGTTCATACATTTCTTGCCACACAGGTCGAATTGCCCGAGCAATCCTATCATTTAGGATAGCTGTGAATATCTTGTACAGTGTATTCAGACAAGTGATTGGCCTGTAATTCTTTGGGTCAGCTAAGTTGCCCATTTTCGGCAGGAGTACTGTGCGCCCTTCCACCAACCACTCCGGAATTGGTTCTTCCGACTCTAAATATGAGGTGAAAATACGGGCCAGATGGTGGTGGATTGAAGGAAACTTCTTCCACCAGATGGTGGTGGATTGAAGGAAATTTCTTCCACCAGATGGTCCTGATACCATCTGATTCTGGAGCTGAATAGTTCTTCATACCTCTCAATACTTTTTTCACCTCCTTGGTAGTGATGGTTTGGCATTCTTCCTCAGGTGTTGTTATGAGGGCATCATACAGCTCCTTGAAGCTATTTATGTTCTCTGACTCTTCGTCAAGTCTATGTTGCACTTCGTAGACTTCTCTCCAAAAGATTTCGACCTCCTCTGATTTGGGCGGGTGGTCGACAGCAACTGGAGGGTCTCGGAAGAGTCGAGATGGGTCAGAGAGAAACTGCCGGTTTTCTCTGACCCACCTCTCTCTCCTGTCTAGACTTCTCTTAGCGTCAGATAGTATCCGTATTCTTTCAACAATATGCTGCCTGATGGCTTTGAATTGTTAAGTATGTGATAACGGATCCGGAGTTCGCGCGCGAAATTTCGAAACTTGGCAGTAAAATTCCTGCCAGATGTTATATAGTCAATCGCACACAGAATGCGGGACGCGTACTGTCTTGTCGAGCCTATCTTTATGGCGAGTTGATGCATTCGTATTTTTGTCTTATGATCAACCGTTGGTTTTGTTGCACGGTTCGCATTGGCCAAAGCTCTCGCTGCATTATACAGACAACAATTGATATTCCAGAGGTCGGATTATTCGGAAAATTGTCGACGAAGCTCTTCACCCATTTTAGCCAGATCTTTAGGTTTGGGAGAAACCTGGGTGTTGATGTTTCTCCGGGTCATAAGGCATCGCTCGTCCTTTATCGGATGCCTGCCCACGTTTGGTCTTGTCACATCTTTTTCTCTGCTGCCGGCATGTTCTGACTCTGGTAGAGTAGGGGCTCTCCTTACATAGCCCCTTTTTTGGAGTACTTTGGCATGGTTTCGCAGACGTTGACGCGAAAACTTCGATTGCTCTGGGTGTTTCTCGCACTACAGAGCATGCATTCGTGCCATGTAATTCTCTCGCTCAGGGATTATACTCGCATCGTAGCATGCTAGAAAGTCGTGATTTTGTCGCTGCGTCCACCTAAAAGCCCCAAGATTCCGCCGGTCCATTGCTTTGACTCCATCGGCATTGTTAGCCGACCTATTGGCAGGAGCCTTGCGCGTTCTATTGTTTTGAACTGCACTTACTACAACTATGTTTGGTGTTATCATTGTTGTTCCCACGAGAAGCTAG